>WWET01001388.1:327580-342353 GCA_011038615.1 Limnodynastes dumerilii | reverse complement strand
ATCAATGATCGAAGCTGATGGGGAAGGGCAGCCAATCTCAACAGGACGCCCTTGCAGCTGAATGGCTGGCTGTCAGGCCTGCGGAGATCGGCTCCCAGTGTGTGGCACCTCCATCTCTGGCCAGAGTTTCCTCATCTCACTGACTTTATTATCATTGGCATGCACAGCAGTTATGAATACAAGCCCTGCATCTGTGACTGCGCAGCTTTGCAGAATGCAGAGTTTTCATTACTTTATTACTGCACTACATGCTGATAACAGTGGTCACTGAGATGAGGATACTCCAGGAGGTGGAGTTACATGGCCAGATGATATGAAAATACCACACACACACTACACGATATTGGTGGCTTGGGTCAGATATATTTTATGAAGAATAAAATACAGTTATTGTAGCAAAGCATTACGATAACGGTATCGGTTGATCATACCAATAATCGGTTAGAGTATGGCCAGCTTAAAAGCATGCTGGGAGCCTGAGTAGTTATTGAAAACAGCACAATACTGAGTGTAGTCACAGATGTACAGAGAATAAGTCACCACAGTCCAACCCTACAAAGGACAGACAGAAGCAGACTTCACTTGTGTGGAATTACAATTAACATCTAATAATTGAACACAGCTGTGCAATGAAAACAGGAAAATCAGAATGCTTAGGGCATCGATTCTCAACCAGGGTT
Organism: Limnodynastes dumerilii; assembly: GCA_011038615.1. Lineage (NCBI taxonomy): Eukaryota > Metazoa > Chordata > Amphibia > Anura > Limnodynastidae > Limnodynastes > Limnodynastes dumerilii. Next base: position 341,673 of record WWET01001388.1, on the reverse strand, counting down.
CCCTTGAAACCCTGGGGTTCCCCAAGAGGTCACCAAGGTTTCCCCCAGTTCCCACATAGTAGCAGGGATTAGCCAGCCCAGGCTTCAACAGCAAGTTCGGCTGTTAGTGTTTGCGTCACCCTCCTTTGTGCATTTGTGGCAGTATTTCAAGACGAGAAGGGGCTGCGAGGAGTGTTTGTGTTTATAAGTGACAGGAGCCTGTGAAACATTTAAAGAGAGGGGACATGTTACTAACATTTTTAATATGTTACAAAATATCTGGCTCTCTATTATTGCAATACATTTTTACGGCATACATTTTGTAACAATATTTGAATATCTTCTACGCTTATTTTTTTAGGGGTTCAACAAGACTATAATACAGGTGTATTGTAAAAAAAAAAAAAGGAAAGTTGCACATGGCAAAACCATGTTGAATTTCAGGGTAATTCAAATTAAGTGTATTCTATACATGCAGGGAGAATACTTTGCTTTTTTTTTATTTTACACAGATACTGACCAGCTTTATGTTTACACTGCTGTTTAGACTTGAGCTTGAACACATCACCTCTCAACATTGGTTACAACAGATGAAATTTACCTCACCTACAATTCAACATGATTAATGCACAGATGTATTCCTCTTACTTTCACACTCTGGATCTGGTCCGGTATAAGTAGTTATAGCAGCTAATCTCTATGCTCAGATATTCTGTGTCAACTCCATGCACTCACACAGAATTGGATCCAGCAAGGAGAGCTGGCGCTGTGCTTGGTATGCGAATGCCAGTCTACATCCAGTTCTTAATGTGAGATTACCTTAGAGGTGTCTGTTTTTTTTTATTTTTCTAAACAATAAAAGTCCATAAACTAACGGGGATGAACTTTTGCAAATGTGTGGTTTAGGGTTGTGTAACATGTGGCATCAGAATATCAACAAAGAAACCTGTTTGAGGTTGTTGATCACTTTATCCTTTTTAAATTCATATACCCACAAGCCCCTGCTGCTCAATGCTAGTAAATATCCCTCAGTCACAATAACTGTTGAAACATGATAAGTGGCATAGTGGCGCATGCAGCTCATAAAATCATGATAACTTTCGGAGAGACATAAACATCTTGTCAGAGATGCCGGCCGCTCATTACAGACAAGCAGAGCCGTGTCATACATCTGCACAGAGACAGGTTTTACCGTACGCCATTAATAGAACTTTCAATTATTCCAGAGAACACAGTACGTTTTAACTCAACCAGATTACAATACATTTTATTCTGACGCTTGTTTTATTTGCTGAGTAAAACAAAACTGATTCAATTTCTCTGCAAACCATAAACTGCGGAGACATGAAGCTCAAGACGAATCATGTTATCTGAGAAGGAAAGAGATGCCATTCGAATCCTGCAGAGAATAGTGTCTTACTTCCAAACAACAAGTTAGTTTATGCTGCTCCGTCATGAGTAATGAGCATTTCTATACAACGTTACATTTTATAAGTGTTTGGATGGTATAATCTTACAGAGCTGCAATAGAAAACACATTGCCAATGCATTGACTACAACCCAATAGTGCTTTATTGCACATATATATAAAGAACAGAAATAAAGTTAAAATATTATCTTGCAAATAAAACCTCCCTGTAGTAGTATTTTGTGATACACAGCACATGATGTTTGTTTCATAACAATCTTCTATAACAAACTGGATTCTCCACTATTTGTTAAATGAGAGATGATGGGAGAGGAGAGTGTGTGGTATTAAAAGGCGGGTTTCCACTTCAAAATGAAAGCATAAAACTTTACTAGGGACTTCCACAAGATTGCGTTTACCCCAATGCTTGATCAATGTGTACAGAACTATGACTTGGTTTAATGAACATCATAAAAAATTATGTACAACAATGTGAAGATGTCAGAACGTGATTGTGTGTACACTCATACTACTTGTGCAACTTTGTAGGTGTTCATATTTACTCCTGCAATTTTCTTGTCTGATTGTATGAGTTCACTAGTGAGTGTTATCATATGGAACGCGCAGAGAATGTCTCTCACCTCCTCCCCCCTCCCACTTCTAAGTAAACACTCCTTGAGGCGGCATAAGCACACCTCTTTCTTCCTAAACTACTAGCACGGAGGCAATATACACACATAACTGGTACGTAGATTGCGTAAATGTACTACTGCGTATGCGCAGTAGTTACATTCTCAGAATTACGCACCTAAGAGGCAGGAGCATTGTTTGTTGTTTTGCTTATCCCACAATTTAAATTAGGCATTTTTTTTTTAAAGATCTGGATCTTATATCAGTTGGTAAATCATTATAGCGTGTACGCATCAAATAGGCATTGTCACCGGGATTTGCAAAAATCAGTGAAATCATAAGAGCCATTGCATCTCATGTATGATTGCACACAGCTTTAGGGAGTCATTCATTAGCTGCAATGATGTAAAGTGAATACGTTGCATTACATTAAGGAAGTGCTTGCAGATTTTCTCTTGCACTTATATAAGCTATGAGAATAAAATACTCATCTGCACTTTAAGTCAAAAGTGTTCTGGATGGGAAATTTTGATTCTGATTCACATGTGGTTTTAATAATAGCACTCAAATAAAAAGAAAACAGCTACACGTGTACCTACCGTGGGAGGTTTGGAGCAGATGCTGATGTAACCACTGCAGATGGGGAGGAAGGTGTCGATGGCTGAGGAGATTCCGGAGCACGCGGGACTCTTCCCATTCTATACCAGATGCCCATACTGTTCAGCTCCCTTTCAAGAAAATACAGAGAAAAGGCTTGCCAAAATAAAGACTAACAGGGCTGCAAGATTCATGAACATGTCTCTCTTTTTCCCCAATATCAGTAACATACAGTATATTGAATTAAAAGAAAACTAAAACTCATACATACATACATACATACATACATACATACATACAGAGAGAGAAATAAACGCACAGAACAGAGAGCAGCACTTGATAAAATGTCAGTAAACACAATCCTATAGACATGTTATCAAGAAAAACAAACTTAAAGAAGAAAAAAAAAATGATGTCAGAGGACAAGACAGCATTGGATAAGAGTAGACAAAACCTTTAATGGTCACCTGCAACACTATTCACCAATCTCTGTAGCAGGGCAGATCCTAAAAAGCTGCTTTATAGCTTTTGATAAGAGCCAGAGAAGGTGCTCATCACCAAAGTACCCATTAAGAAGGGAGGATATTGTGTGCACATTAAATTAAGCATTAGAAAATTCTGCCTGAAGAATAGGGCTATATGATTTAATAATATGACAATGGATGGAACTATGGAAACTGTCAGACCTCAGAATTAGAATAAGTATTACTAAACAAAACAACCACCCTTTCAGGAAAAGGAAGTGAGCAGGGACACCCGCAGCAGCAGCGCTTGGAGCTGGGCCCCAGAAGAGATCCGAAGCTGGATCGCTGCTCTGTTCTAATATCTGTGCATGTGAGGGAAAGCAATTACCTCGCATGCCAGGGACTCACAGGGCCCTCCCATAATATTTCTGCACCGTCTCCACGTAAAAAGAGGACGGTGTGGAAATCTGGATAGTACATAAGGGTTTAACCTGCCGTTACTGTAACATTAGCATCCCCCTCAATGTGACATACCAATCCCTCCCCGTCCATCAGAGTGCGCATTAAGTGTTCATGCGTTTTCACAAAATGTATCCGTTTTCCACGCAAGTTTTGCAGAGGTCTGGATGCAGTCCAAAGTTATGCCTGGTAGCTAATATATTGACATTTAAACCAATGTGGCTAACGATAGCTCAACCACTATGCATTGCAGAATGGGATATGTGCAAATATCAATCTGTGGTATTTTTCCCCAATTGTGCCTCAGACTCACTGAGTGGCTGCTTATACATGAAGAGACATTTCAGCACAGCGGGGCTCATTCAGAGTGGAATGTATGCCAGCTGATATATGGTATTTTACAATTATTTGGCAAAGTAAATGCCCAAAGCAAGAAAGTAGATACAGTTGCACACAAGCTAGATGTTTACATTACACGCAGCAAGAATGTGTATGCAACTTGTAACGAAAGTCAGACAGGCTTGATATAAAGATGTGTACGGGTATAAATATGTCCTCAATCTTGTTCTTGCACTAGACTGCTTTTGTCTTTTAAATATACAGGTACAAATCAATCCTACCCCCACCTTACCCCTTATGGAATTCTAGATAGCAACAGTACAAAGACAGTTTAAGATTGTTCAGATCAGAGAGGTGGTTTTAAAAAGGTCTATGGCTAAACATACCAGAGACTTATAAATGAGAAAACACTTGCACTCACCCTATAAATGTATACTGAGGTGGGGCCTGTTTAGAGCGACTCAATATGCGAATGTCACAGATGGCGGCTTCCGTAGAGTCTCGTGGAATAAACTTAATGCACAGGCGCTTTTTTCTAAAAGCAACTTCCTCTGTAAGGAAATAAGAGACATTATAGCAAATGTATAGTAAGCTGAATAACGTACCAGAACACATTAAAAAACATGACCAGATAGGTGAATTTTCAGCACTGAAAAATGTATAAGGGGTGTTTCTCACAACATAAACACTGTTGTTTAATTCATGATCGGATAACATTTATATGCAGTTTTTCAATGGAAGCAGCTTAAGGCCCAACAAGAAGTGAAAGCAATAAGACTGCTTCAGATAACATGAATAAGACAAAGCCACAATGACTTCCTTATTATTATTACATTGTCCAGAGAATCAAGGGATTAACGATCAGTTAAACTACAGGAAGGAGGGGGGCAGTAAGTACAAATAGGCAGTGTATTGAAGAGACAATTATGTAGTCTGTGTACATAGCTCACAACCGGAAGATCGAGCAGTACAGAAGACATACATTGTCTATTGCCCTGTGACTTAAATGGTCAGTACTGTGTTATAGGAGTGCACAGATGAAGCACAAATAATAATTTAAGTGACTTACGTGTATCTACTGTTTCCTGGATCGGAATAAAGCCAACAGGTAATGTGTCTTTTATGTCAATCAGTTTCATATCCACCAAGACATTCCCTAAATGACTCTGTGGATTGCAAAAGGACAGGGAGCTGAGAAGGTTACAGGCACTATGGGTGGAAAAATGGCAACAAAACAGATTAAAAAACGGATGTAGTTTAAAACTCACATTCTCCCTCAAGAAGGCTCTGGTGAAACACAGATATCTTGTCACCTTGGACTTAAATAAACCATCTTTCCACAGGTCTGCATCCATGCCATCTGTCGTCTGAGAAACCTGTTATGACACATAGAAGAGGGATGTTTGTAACAGCAAAAAGAGCGCTAGTGAAAGCAGACACACAGGAGTAACTCAGCTGTACCTGTATCATACGCTTAGATGACACAACTATCACCACACTATAATAGCCTGTGGCCATATACTTTTATAAAACTGATCTAGTGAAATACGCTATTGGTAGTCAACCAGAAACGCAAAAGGATTCCCAAGCTAAATTATTACAGCAAGACTGTTTAACTGACCCAGTGATGCCCCGAGCCTTGCCAGTTTGACAATATGGTTATAGAATAGGCACATAAATGTATTTAACACAAAGTACATATAAAAGGTCTTCATACTGATTTAACAAAGTACCAACAGCCATAGAGAAAGAAGATACACAACAAGTGTCATATGACCCATAATATGGCAGGATAGGATGTCAGTAACCAGTGAAGCTTCCTCCTGATGACTACGGTACATGAGGCATACCAACTTTTTAAATGTTTTTATTGAAAAAAGTAGATTTTTATGTTGCTTTGAGTTGTAACACATCTTTTTCCTGATCTTATAATAAGCGTAGCTGATTTACATGAACACAAATAGGAAACTTGGGACTGATAGCTATGTCCCACTATCTAATCCTTAAATTCTACATACACATAATAATGAACACACAGGAGTAGATCCAGAATTATGTTTGCCGTACATTTATTCGCGGAGCGTTTTTTCGTGCGCGTAAATTCGTTACACTCCCCTCGGCACACCCCTTGCACGTACGTATTTTGTCAAGATACGCTTTCCAAGCCCTACCTTAACTTTTTCCAACGTAACCGCAGTCATATGCACACGTACGTATGGGCTACACGAATTTACGCAGCTAAGTACGCCCATACTGTACACTTTAAATACAACCACCCACCTACTTCACGTATTTCACATGTATTTTGTTGTAACGTAAAATTGGCACGCCCACACGTAAGTATTTACGTGACACATACATGAATGGCCCATACGTTCACAATTAAGCTACGTTAATGTGCGTATTTTCTATGGTGTGCATGCGCAATTCGTACAAAACAACGAGATTACGTCTCTGCCATGCGTAAATTCGCTCCGAAGCGTTGTTCTGGATCAGGCCCACTGGGCCAGATTCACACATAAGAATGGATTGTGTACAGTAGCCTTCACATCGGAGGCAAACGTACATCATTTGCTATTCTATCTTCTGTATGTGAGAGGAGAGTGTATGCCCCCCTCACCACACATATGGACATTTCACGCCCAGTACCCTACCTTAAGTTTCTGCACACATGCAACACAGAATCATACATAAGTGCCTAGTCATTCCCTTAATGTATGATCTGCGCCGCCCACCCACCATAAATGCATATATCGCACACATGGTGACCAATCTCACCCCACTGTCAAAGATCGCCATGCGCATTGGTCGTTCTGCTAAAGTATATAGTTGGCACATGTGCAGCAGGAACACATAAGACTTAAGTTTAGGTAGGTTCATAGATTTTGTCTGAAGTCTACCTGAAGTCTGTTAATATTTGTTCTACTGAAGACAGTCACATATATAGGAAATAAAGGGGTTAATGGAATAAAAGGAATATGGGACAAGAGGAGAAAGGAACATAAGTGATAGACGAAAACACGTTGAATAATTAGTCTTTACATGCTTTTAGGACATGTCTCTGCTATTCACAAGGAACAGTGTTAAGAAAGGAAGTAGCTTAAGCTTCTGGCTATAGGCTATTGGCTGTGCACCACATTTTCCTGGAGGTTTAGTACTTGGCTGGTATGCTTAGTAAATTATATACTTTTATAATTTCATGTACTTTGCAAAACACACCAGCCAAGTTCAAAACCTCAGAAAAAACTGTTCATGTTCTCCCATGAGAGCATAAAATTTTTAACGAGCCGTGAACGGGTTAGACTCACGATGTGACTGTAGACAACATTCTTATTCATTTCTAGGACAGAAGGCAAGAGATGAAAAAAGTGCGGTCACTCTGCTCACAAAATTCTGCCAAATGCAAAGGCTCTAAATGGTGATTGGGGAATTCTCAAATGCCAGTAATTTGTAGATTGTCTGCTTTAGACAAAGCACCTAGAAAACGTCTAGACAATGTCAGGGCTAAGAAGCAAAACAGCTCCACGGTCCCATTTAGATAAGTGTTATATCTTCTGGATGCATTAAGAGTAAACGGTAAAATCATACACACACCTGGACCTGCATCCAAGCAGCATTGAATGTTTAAACAAACTTTGAAGACAATCGCAGAGCTTTAAAAAAAAAAAAAAAAAAAAAGGTCTGTTCCTGTTATATTCCGTATAGTTTATTGATGTGCATTGTGTAAGTTTCATAGATGAAATAAGGGGAGACGCCTAGGCTTAGATGCCCTGTCTGCCAGGATTCAGAAATAAAGGAAACGGGCAGATGGGGACATCAGCAAGGAGAGGTGAAAGGAGGGGATGGAGAGTGCACACGTATATAAACATACATAACTATTGGCACTTTAGAACAGAGGGCCCGATTCAATTGTCAAAAAAGCCTTCGCCGGCGTATTTTTAACGCTTTTTTTTTTATTTATTTACCGGCGTTATTTTTTTTCTAATTCAATTCTTTTCTAGCGTTAAAAATACGCCGGTTTTTGAACGATAAAAATCCGCACCTATGAGAGGTGCGGATTTTTAACGCTGCCCTATGTTGTGCCCCAACAGGGCATGCGGCACCATGCCCTGCCATCCAGGGACCGCTGAGCAGCTGCTAGAGCAAAAAAAAAAAACTCTCTCAATGCTGCAAAACAGCGCTACTGAGGCTATTACCCAGTGCCTGAAGTATCGTGAGAACGTGATTTCAGGCACTGGGTAATAGTCTCTCACTAGCGCCGGTCACCTCCTGCTAGCAGGAGGTGATTTGTGGCGTTAACAGAGATTATTTTTTTTCTATGGTTATTTTTTTACCGCTGGCTGCTGTTTTAGCGCAGCGGTAAAAAAATAATTGAATGGGCGAATTTTTATCGCTCAATTGCCGGCGAAGGCGTCGTATTTTTACCGACGCAAAGTTTTTGAAAACTTCACCGGCAATTGAATCGGGCCCAGAGACTGTTACCTGACCTATATGTCAATGTGAGCTCAAACACGTTACTCCTATTTTAGGGTACTATAGCTCAGTACACTGTACATATGTTGTGAAAGGAAAAACACTAACGTTTCCACACACCCTTTAACATTGTTGGTTTAATAAACCAACATGCAGTAGTCAACTTGATCACTCTATCTGCTGCGACGAAATCATTGTTCTATACTTATCTGGCTCCACTTACAAAGTATTCTCGCTATAAATGAAAGAATGTTTGTCATGTTGGACAAGGATGCCACATGGCAGAAAATAGAAGACGACATTCAGACTATGTTGAAGAACTAATTTCCTAATTTAATACACTTCCAAAAAGTACTATTGCTAAAAACAGAAATTCAAGAGGACATTTTAATATTATACCTATAGAAGTATAGTAGACTAGACAGCTGTGGCAATGACATTTTCACAACAATTCATGTGCACATGAATTCTTTGTCCATTTATTTGTCTAAACCACATCAATGCAATAGGAAGTATATATTTATCCAAGTTACAGCAATCATGAGTCTTGAAAAGAGAACCTAATCTACACCATTGTATATTATAAAGCACTACTACTGTTTTTCACAGCAATGTACAGTGTGAAATACCGATACTTAGAAGAGGGACGACCCTACTCAGGAGAGCTTATGTTCATAACAGCAAGAGGGTACAGATGGCACAAAGTGCAGTTTACAACATAAGGGTGCCCTAATAAAGGTACAATGGAAGGAAGTGGTGTAAGCTCAGAAGTGTTTAAAGATCTGCAGGTTGTGGGTGAGTCTGATCAGGCATTGCAAGGAATACTCCTTAAGTGGATATTGGCAGGGTTACGCACTAGCTTCACTAACCCTTTCTATAGAAGGGATGCAAATGAGTAATGTTGTGTCCTACTTCAGGGCAGTATCCATATAACACCATGACAAAAGATAAATTACACAGAGATTGTGCAACATTTTTTAAGCGGAGTAAAAATAATTCTCTTCACATTTTAAAGAGTGTTACCATCGTGACCAAAGTGAGTATTACATATTTATTAACAAAACTACCTTGATAAAGACCTTGTGTCAAAGAGCATCAGTGGGTACTATTTGTCTGGTGGTCAATAAGCTCCAGACATTTGGGGCATGGGACTGTGATAGGTTTAGGCTCTTAGGAAGGGAGGGTTAGGGCCATAAAAGGGGAAGGAGGTTAGGGTCTTATGGTTAGGCTATAGAGAAGGGAAGGTTAGGGTCAGGCTAGGGAGAATGGAAGGTTAGGGTCAGGCTGCGGGGAAAGGAGGACCCAACGCTTCACCGGATCACAGGAAAGGTGAGTAACCTCTCCAGAGTTTCACTGTTAGGATCAGGCTGCAAGGAACGGTGGGTTAGGGTCAGGCAGCGGGGAAGAGGGGTCAGAGTAAGGGTAATAGAAGGGGAGGGTTAGGGTCAGAATTAGGGGATCAATTGCTATGCTTCATCGAGGCATAAGCAGTTGAAATTACAGCCAGTTTCGAAACTGCTGGGAGAAAACGGCCCTATCGAAATAGGGTCTTCTTACGAGGGACCCACACCAATCCCACACACACACACATACATACATACATACATACACACACACACACATATATATTTTTTTTCATTATTATTTTTTTATTATCGTTTACACGGTATCCACAGCGCCGTACAGAGACAATAAGAAAGCCAGTAGTTACATATACAATACAATAATTAATACAATGTATAAACTCATAAAATAAGGAATACAATAAAGGTACAATGCAAAAATAAAATACAGTACAAAAATAACAGAACAATATATATATGGAAAATAAAGATGCTGGATATGTGTGTAGGAGCATATACACATAAACACACACACACACACACACACAGTAGAGTTAATCTATTCAGCAGCCAATTAACCTAATAGCATGTTTTAAGAGTGTGGGAGGAAACCGGAGCACCCAGAGGAAACCCATGCAGACACAGGGAGAACATGCAAACTCCACACAGATAAAGCATGGTCAGTGAATCGAATCATGACCTCAGCACTGTGAGACACAAGGGCTACTCAATGAGTCACCGTGCTACTTTTTGGTAGCTTACTAATAAGCTCAGCTACCAAAATGCAGAAAAACTTCTTAAATTCTTCTTGCATTGAAATACTTATCAGGCTATAATCATTGCTTGAAACTATTTGATCCATTCACAATGCATGATGCTGATCAAACAGCACACAAGGGTCTGGACAATCCTAACCCTAAATATTTTCCCATCACTGGCATCAAGAAAAGTCTGTCTGTGCATGCAAACATTTGCATCTGGACCCACACAATTTTGTTTTTACAATGGGTTTCCGACTAAAATTTTGGTTGAAGGATAGTTTGTTACCTTTAACATAGCAGAGCTCAGCATTGCAGAATGGTATACTTATGATGACATTGAGATTGAATGTGTATTTTAATTACAACATCAAAAATATATTTTTAAATGTTATTCTGTGTTGTTGAAAATGTATTAACTTTGATAGTTCCCTTTAAGACCACGTCTATATGGTCATTGGTCTTTTTGCATATTTAGTTTTGAACTATTATTATTATTAAAGTAGTACCTCTCCACCTTATTAAGTCTTTTCCTGATCCAGAATAACGACTGCCGCCGTAGGTAAGGCGGGCGTATGCATAAGATCGGCATTTCTGCTGCCCAGCGTAGTTAGGAAGATCTGTTCCTTAGGATCGGGTGTCCCTAACTTTTGCGTAGTTACGGCAAGGTGGCGTTCCTCGCCGTAACTAAGCTACAATTACGGAAGGAAGGCGGGGAAAGGTAAGTAAATGAGGGAGGGAGGGTGGGTTTTGGACATTACGATACTGTGGCCGGCGTAATTACACTCTGTTACACCTGCTGAAGTTAGGGTAGCCTTCAGCCGGCGGGAGAAGTGCATGCCGTTAGTACGCACAGCGCATCAGCGTTAGTCTGCATCAGGCCAAAGGTGCGTAAGTGGCCTGATTTGACTGGAGGGCGATAGTAACACTAGCGTAGCAAGAATCGTACGGAACTAAGAAATGGACTTCCACTAAAGCGGGCTGTGGGAAGCATGGTAATTGTACACTGTGGGAGAGGGCTCCCACCCTGGTGCGGATCAGTGATCATACGGACTGCTATCTGCACGATTGACTTAAGGCCTATCACTGCTGTAATCCATAGTGTTACCAAGAATGGGCAGGGTTATATGATTCAAATTACATTAAAAACCATCCTTAGTAAAGCTATGAATCACAACACTGACAAGTAGGGGTGCAGGACTTGGGGTAGCATTTTGCAGTAAATAGTTTCACAAGCGCAAATGCAGAAGATTTGCCTGATCTCTCAGGATTCCGGGAGCTATGTCCGAAATTTTGGGAGACATTCTGCTTTTTTTAGCTTGTGATCTTTTGAAATATGAATCCACCCTCAAAGAGAAAAGCTGTCAAACAAGGTTACTTATAATACTAGTTCACAGCGGAGACTAATGACATTGCTATTAGTAGGTCAGAATCTAGATAATATCACAGGTTGCGTCAGGTGCAACATGACCAGGAATAGTTGATGAAAAATAAGCTAGTTAGCTTTTATTTCTTTTCATTGACTGTCAAATCAGTGACTAATCTGCTGACACATAATGTACTAAGACACAATTAGAGCATTAATTTGTATATTTTTAAAGTTACTCATCAAACCTCCAGTGAACACCACAAAATTAGTCATTATTTAGAGATGAACGCAGCTTTTATTAGACTGTACACCAGTGGCATGGCTGAGAAGGGTCATACCTCTCTCACAGGGGATATTATTTAACTGTCAAAAGTATTTCAATTTTTCAAGGTTCAAGAAACACTCTATACCTTTGCAAGTGTTAAAACAAACTTTGATGAATAATTCTAAAGAAAAAAATTTTTTTTTATAAAAAATGAGAAGCAAATGGATATTACTTCGTTCATTTACTATTTGACTTTCTCTTTATTTTTCAGAAGGCACTGCTGACAGAAAGGGTTAAAATCCTTAAACACCATCTCATGCTGTAACTTTGTACACCACTACAACTTAAAAAGCCACTGTAACTGCAGAACAAACCACAGTATGTGTAAACTGGCTGCTAGTCAAAACCCGGGGGAGCTTGCTGATCTGTGTGGCAGATCTGTAAGCCACAGTCGCCAGGATACAACATGGTGGTTGGCCTGAGGAAACAGATTGTCTTCCATACTAGGACATCTGAAGGAATACACATAAGGACCTACTTTTGTCCTGTGCTCCAAGAGTATTCAATAAATACACAAACACATACCAGATTTTAATCTCTAAACTCATAGAGTATTGTTTTTTAGCCCTCACTCCCGGCAAATTCTCAGGACTTAAAAGCAAGGGTTCCACATAACAATTTATATGCTTTTACAAAATGTTAAAATATGCAAGTAAACATTTATTTTCAAATGAATGGACCACTAATGGCCTACTAAATCTAAAACACAAGTTGTCTTGCGTAAAAAGCTACAGATAGAATAAATGTAAACGTTATGTGGTTATATGCTGAGTGACCATGTTAATTACATTGTTTTATATTAACATGGAGACGAGAACAATTTTTTTTTTTTGTGAATAACATTTTCAAAACTTTAATTAAGGTTTTATTGGCATATTATAATTGGTTTCAGTACAGTAACAAAAACAAATACTTTCCATAAGCATTCCTTTTAAAGTATAGAATCAGAAATCACTATGGACTGAATGTAGAGGTGAAGATAAGAGGAAAATCAGGTGGAAAGTTACACCTGGGCACAACCATGTTGAACTTCAGGAGTCAATTTTATGTTATTCCTCGCATGAGCGGAGAATACTTTGCTTCTGCCTAATGCACACAGGTGCTGAACAGTTTTAGTGTGCTGAACAGTTTTAGTGTGCTGAACAGTTTTGCTTTTAAAGGGTTATTTAGATTTAAACTAGGAAACACCACATATCAACTTTATATGGTTTGCAACAGATAAAACTTTAACTCCCGTGAAATTTAACATGGTTTTGCCAAGGTGTAATTTTCTTCCAGATTTCTTCTTACTTTAAGACTCTGGATATAGTGTTACAAGGAGCAGTACCACATATCTTTCTCCATAATTCAATCACCACCCTATACCACCTTTCAAGACCTTACTTTTTTAATATATCTATTAATGATCTTGGTGATGGTTTAGAGAGCAAAGTTTCCATTTTTGATGACACTAAACTATGTAAGGTAATAGAATCATAGTAAGGTGTAGCTTCTCTGCAGAGGGACTTGAATAAACTGGAGGATTGGGCGGCCAAATGGAAGATGAGGTTCAACATAGATAAATGTAAGATTATGCATTTAGGGATCAAAAACAAGCATGCAATTTATAAATTAAATGGGGTAAATTTAGGGTACTGTTTAACAATGAAGGATTTGGAAGTACTCGTGGAAATAGACTAATACCGCTTTCACATCACCATCCCAGAAAAACCCGGTATTTTGTACCCGGGTCTTTTCTGGGAGCAGTGCCGTGTCATTTTCAAAACCGCGTTATAAGTCCACCAAAAATCAGGGAAATTCCCGGGTCTGACCCTTTCAGATCACCAGGAATTTCCCGGGTTTTAGTGGATTTTTAGTGCTGAAGAGCATGCTGATGCTTGTAGTGCTACAATCATCAGCATGCCCAAGGATGACAGGGCATGCTAGCGCTTGGAGAACCACAAGTGCCA
>WWET01001388.1:309906-324669 GCA_011038615.1 Limnodynastes dumerilii | reverse complement strand
TATTTTGCCCGGGCCCCCCCCCCCCCCTTCCCAGAATGAAAAGCTTGCAAGTTGGGATTTTTACTGTAAAATGTGGGCCCTATACTTTATAAGATATCTAAGGGGGACATTTACATGTCATGGTAGACACCAGGTGACAGGGCATGCATGCACTTCATCAGCATGCCCTATACTTTATACTTGATTTTAAGTTTATTTATTGTAAAATACATTTGTTTATAGTTTTGTATAATATGCTTTATAAAAAATGTTTCTTTTACAGGTTTGTTTTCTTACATTACACATCAGTGTCCTGTGCTCTTCACTTACACCATCCCCTGGGACACCACACAGCACTACGACCGCAATATTTAAATATTGTGTAACTCCCTGTTTAACTGGTGCAGTGCTGCCGGATGCAGACACATGCGGACAGACACTGTCCTCCCTCCAGGGGTGAGCATGTGCAGTGCTCTTTTTGGCAGTGTTTCCATCTGTAAAAAAGACGGAAGAGCAGCTCTGAATCCGGCCCCTAATCTCAAAACGGTTATACACTATGGAGCTAGATACACTCTTGACAGGGTTTCTAATGCCTAATTCTCAGACTTACATCCTCTGACTTCTCAGTTATAGACCATATAAACATTAAAGCTAACAACTTTAGCTCCTAAATTACTGATATAGACAAAGCATAGAAAGGACATTGAGAAAAGTAATTATACAAAGACAATCCCAGAATATATGTTAATGCCTTCTAAAGCTGATACAATATTTCAGAATATTATAAAAACCTTAATAAACATTTTGAAACAAAGTTCACTGTTACCAGTGGAGAAATGAACATAAAAAAACAACATTGGTCTAAATGGTCAGTAATTGTATCAGGAACACTCTGGTATGATTATTTGATTGTATAGCATGCATAAAATATTTTGGACCCAAGCTCCCAATATCAGTGCAGAGCCAATAAGCTGCAGGGGCCTCCTGTCAATCTCAGCAGACCCTCTCTCTTTAGCATGGATTTTCACTCCATTCAGTAGAGGTGAGTGGTGCTGATATTGGGACTTTTTGCTAGGGGAAAATCATCCTATCTTTCAGCCATCTCATACTGGGAGTGATAATTATGCTAATCTATGGCCAAATTAAGTAAAACAGGTTCCACTGTAGACCTTGGCTAAACCATGTTGCCCTGTGGGTATTTGCCCTATGCTTTTGCGTATAGAGAAAACACTTTGCTTTTTTACATATAACTCACACATTGCAAAGTTTTCAGCATAATCTCTAAATCAGTGGTGAGCTAGGAAAAATCACTTAAATCTATTTCTGTTTTCACTGTTTAAATCTGCCTTCCTTTTTGGTTCAACATGGTTTTTCCAGGGTCTACACTTGCATATGTTTTACACTTACTCTCAAACTCTTTGAAGGTCCAGTCATACAAGAAAAACACACGTTTTATTTATATATATACCCCTTTATATATCAGTGTTTTAATAGGAGGGTGGCACTTGGATATGATGTCACACTACCAATGACAGTAGAAGAGGCAATGACACCTCAGGCCTTGTAATGGAGATTGTGCTCCTACATGGATAATGTTCCATGTTATCTGTCTTTGTCTGTCATTCAAGATTACAGTTCATGGTTTCTGTGATAGTTTCAGCTTTTGTCCAACACGTAAGATTAGAATGTATGTCTATAGTTACATACAGCTTGTACCGCTACACAAATGGACTGAGGTATTACCTTAACAACTATCATAATCCATAACTATCTATAGAATCATACATTAGATGTACATTTAGTTGTGGGCATTGAAGCACAGGGATTGTTGTACCATTGTGTCTATAGCTTTCGTTAGGTTGCTGATCTGAAGACATCCCAAGTTATAGAAGATGGACACCTATGGAATCATAAGGTATTGTTTACAACACAAGACAATAAAAGGAATAATAGTATTGTGCTCTACCCTAAAAAAGTGTAAAGAATGTAAACCAGAGATGCAAGTGGTGTGGCTAAATTACATACACGAAAAATACATGTGCCTTATAATGCATTACATAATAAATACAAGGCATAAGCAAACTGCAGCAATCCAGTGTTATGAAACTGCAGGGATTAGCTTTGCCTTTGCTGCTGGGAGTTGTAGTTTCACAGCAAATGGAGAGCCTGTCTATGCTTTATATAGACTATGCTTCTGATCGTAAACATTTACAGGCTGCTCATTGCAGGGACTAATATAATGATAACTTAGACTGTATATTATGCTGTTTATGGAGATTCACTTATTGAGAAAATATGTAATTATATAGGTCTGACAAATATACTATACGGTTTATTAAGATTATACACAAAGGCATGTTGCTGGGTACTAAATAATGTGCTATTATGCTATGCAAATGAGCTGTGCAATGTTTTTGTATCTTTGGAATGGAATTTCTGTAAGAAAAATATACAAGTCCAATGAAACCTATTTTCTTTAGCAAAGCAGTTAAACATGTCTGAGACAAAATAAGCACAACGTTGTTTATTGACCCACATGCATAACATGTTTGCAACATATACTTCTGTGAAAAGAGGAAACCATGATAAAAAGGGACAGATGGCACATGTTACTTATATAAGGAAATGGTGATATTTCAACTTTAACTTTTAAAGATATAGTTTGAAAATCTAAAAACATGTTAATACTTTTTAGAAAAGTCAACTTACTATCCATAATATTTGGAGTCTAAGAATCAGTAGTGTGCCTCTTTAATATATATATTACGTAGTAAAGGAAAAGCATTAAAAATAATTAAGTGACGTGGCATGAAGAGAAAAGCAGTCAAAGTTAAATGAATTGTTGTATAAAACAGTACATGACAGCACTTTCTACTCCAGTAGGCACTTCTGGAAAGATCAGATATGGGAAGAGAGAAGGGGGAGGGTCATTCATTTTCATTTTTCAAACAAACATATTGTTGCTTTTTTTTTTTTTTTACTTCTCCTGGCATCTGTAAGCACCTTACTTAGTGACACCAGTTCAGGTATAGTGCATCATAAGAGCAGTGTGTCCACAGTACTGGCCCTGAACCTACCCTAACTAAGACTCCCAGCCCTCCACAGATAGAGGCTAGAGGGCAACAAAGCAAACATCTATCCACCAGTTAAGAATACCGGTAACACACAAACCAACATCATTGCTTGCTCTTAACATCCATTACAAGGAAAAATATAGTAAGCAGGGCTCTGTTTACAATGTGTGTAAAATTGACATGTTTTTGTTACTTGCAAAATCTAGATTAGGAAGATGACGACGCACCCTAACAAGCCACTACCCAAATAGGAGTTCCACAGTCTCCTTTCAGAATATACCAAACGATAAAAAAAGCGGGATGGGTAGGGTGCTTTTGTTTGGTATATGTCTTTGTTCTTATGCTCTTCCTGTATATAAAAATGTATTTGCAAAAACACATTATGGTATGTACAGGGATGATATGGGTTGCCGTTATGAACAGCCCTTTATCGAAAAGGGGTGTTTCATACCAATGCTTTTCAAATGGATTGGGAAATCCGTTCCTTCTGCCTCGAGGAGGAGATGCATTCCATTTTTCCTGGACGGAAACCCTACACTGTGAATGGTATTTTTGCATCCTTACCCTAACCCTCCCCCATTCTCAGTCTCTGGTTAGAATATCTTCTTTCCAAAATAGGGATATCCGAAAGTTCCTTTTTGGATGTCCCTATTTGGAACACTGCCCAGTTTCTTTTTTTTCTTTTTAGAATGGATGAGTATGCCGATCGCCGCTACTGCTGGACTGCAGGGAAAGGTGAGTAACCTCTCCAGGGAGCAGGGTAGGGAGGGTTAGGGTCAGGCTGCAAGGGATTGAGGGTTAGGGTCAAGCTGCGGGAGATGAAGGGTTAGGGTCAGGCTGCAGGGAAGGGAGAATTAGGGTCATTCTGTAGGAGTTGGTGGGTTAGGGTCAGGGTCATATGAAGATCATAACACATTTTATGACCACTTTATGCAGAAATCCAGGTAATTCAAAAGGGTTCACATACTTTTTCTTGCAACTGTGTGTGTGTGTATGTATGTATGTATGTATGTATGTATGTATGTATGTATGTATGTATGTATGTATATATATATATATATATACACATATATACATACATACATATATATATATACACACATATATACATACATACATATATATATATATATACACATATATACATACATACATATATATATATACACACATATATACATACATACATATATATATATATATACACATATATACATACATACATATATATATATACACACATATATACATACATACATATATATATATATATACACATATATACATACATACATATATATATACACATATATATATACATACATATATATATATATATACACATATATACATACATACATATATATATACACATATATATATACATACATATATATATATATATACACATATATACATACATACATATATATATACACATATATATATACATACATATATATATATATATACACATATATACATACATACATATATATATACACATATATATATACATACATATATATATATATATACATATATATATATATATATGTGTATATATATACACATACACACACACTGATTCCATGCAACATGGATGTGTTAGTATTATACTAAATTTATTGTAATGTTAGTTTTAGAGTTAGGGGTAGGGTAAGGATGCTGTTAGGGGAGGGTTAGGTTTTGGCTGTAGTAAGGGGACAGTTTTGGCTAGGCTGCAGTGAAGCGGCATTTAGTTAGTCAATTAGTGTTTTTGTCAGACATTTAACTTTCGACATCTCTAAGGTTGATAAAATAATTCTGTTGACTTTAATGCTATCAGGAGAACACCCCATCAAAGTAATTTTTGTCAAGATTCATACACTGTCAAGCTACTGCTCCTATAACTTGTATACCACATCCATATATATCATTAGGCTAGGAAGAATAAAATGATGCAGTCTTTAAAATAATATTAATAAAGCATTATGCAGAGGATTTTCATTTTCACATTAATATTGTCTTGACAATCAGCCCTTATACACAGACGCTATGGGCCTAATCCGGAGGCAAACAGCATTCGGTATGCATTGTGCATCCCATGCATCTGAATGCAAAACATGGCTGAGCTGTGTGCAGTCCAAAGGCACACGCAATGGTAGCTCAGGATCACTGAAAAGGAAATGGAGTAACCCAATTGTGCTTAAAAAGCTACAACTTGTGTCCGGGGGTGGGGGGGGTCTTAGGAAAAGGGGTGAACAGTCAGAAGCAATTTGATTGCTTGCAATATTCATTGCTTTGTTTTAATCCTTATAATTCCGCTTGTAATAAAATGTATATTTCACTTTGCTTCACACACCAGTATTCAATTTTTCTTTTTTTAATTCCCTGATATTTGGACCCTATACCATACTAAAGAGGTCTTCACCACACAAGTGTCAACACTGTTACAACATAAAATATGTCAGTCCCCCTTGACTGTGGCATGCTCCATGGCCGGGCCAAATGGTTTGCAGTAAACTGCACGTACTAATGTTTGCGTATGGTTATGAATAACCAACAGTTGCATGAGCACACCCTTATTGTCCACTGACTACTTGCTTCCACCCCTTCCCTACCATGATATGCCCTTGCATTTGGGTCTGGGTTGCCCACAATTGTGTGCGCATGTATGTGTGAAATCACGGGTGTACATTTACCTCTGTAACAGCCCCTGCTACCATCTACTACCATTCTCTACAGGCCGTGTCACATAGGTGTTTGTCAGGTTTAATTTCCAAACTCTACTTTCAAAGAGTGCAAAGAACGCTGTTTAGAAAAGATTCGGGTAGGCCATTGTGCAGTGCATTTGTTGTGAAAAGAACTAACTTGAGCACTTTGGGAATTTAGACAACATGCATGTAAAGGCTGCTCTAAACAATGATAGGACTAAAATACAGACAGGTATGACATATCTCAAATTTTAGCTTAAGGAAACTCATCAATAATAACATTATTCCAGACAAAAATGCGCCATCTAAAATACACATTTATTTTGGAAACTAAACACATCAGTTTGATATATGAGTAAAAGAGCACATGGAAAAGGTTTTATTCATAGAATCCACTCAGAAGATCTATGCGTTGGTGGGAGTGAGGTAGCTATAAATATATCAAAATCTGTATCCATTAACAGCAATGTTACAAGGCTGCTATTTAGAGGTGCATGTATGTGTATACATAGTGCATGCCTATAACTGTCACCATATTGCAAGGCTCCAAATCCTTCAGTGCTGGTTTATTGTGTATGAGCCAAGTTAGGTACATACTATTTCAAATTACTAGGTTTGCAAGCTATTACAAATACACAGAAGGTCAGCTTTACCCATATAGGGCCAGATCCAGAACAACGCTTGTGAGCGAATTTACATGTGGCGGAGACGTAAAATCGCCTTTTGGTAAGTACTGCGCATGCGCACCATAGAAAATACGCTCAGTAACGTAGCATAATTGTGAACGTATGGGCCATTCGCGTATGTGTCACGTAGTGGCAGAACTGAGGGTAATTTAAGTATGGACATAGAAAGTGTGTATGTTTGTGATAATCATGTGCTTTAAAGGGAAATAAGGTAGACAAATGTTAAGAAGCAGGTTAAGGAATTTGGTAATCTTGTCTGAAGAGGTGACTTTTAGGGAGCACTTAAAAGTTTGGGAAGTAAAGGATAGTCTTAATGGGCGAGGATTGTTATTCCAGAGAGTGGGGCAGTCTGGAAGTAGTCCTGTAACCAGGAATCACAACATTTATTAGGTGTACAGAGAATTGCAGAGGTTGTGAAGATCTACACTGCTCCTCTTGGATGACCAGGATCTACCGTATATTTAGTGTTTACCCCATTTACATTGGTTTATAAATATTTTTTTTGCAGCAGCCAAAAACTAGTTCATACTATACTTACCACATCATAGCCAGTAGGTGCTCGATTTCTTGATGCTACCACCCCAACACCAGTGATGGGATCCATAGACAGGTCTGTCAGCGCATCGGAGAGGTCTCGAACCTCAGGCATTATAGGCTGATCCTGCAAAGAAAAGTAAACATTGAAATAGAGCTCTTGTTTGACAACCCATTCAACCTTTCTTAATGAAATTCCTGCACAGAGAGCAAACACATTCCTACCCATATACCAACTCACAATATCACAGTAAAAAAATGGAAACTAATCTTAAAAATGTTCTGATACTTGATAGTCTACCCGGTAGCCTGGAAACATGGCAAACATTCCTATCTGAACAAATAGCAACATTTTCACAAAATCTCTGTCTAAAAACGTCTAAATGCTCAGACCGTAAAGGACAGAACCTGGGTGAAGCAATATATATCGCATTTCCCCATGTATAAGACGCACCTTAATTTTGGGGCCCGAAATTTGAAAAAAAAAATGATTACATAAAAGTTATTGAATTCATCCTTTAGCCATATTGACCCCTCTGTGTGTCCATCCAGTCTTATATCCCCCTCTTATTGTGTCCTGCCAGTCTTATTGCCCCTTCCTTTAGTGTCCAGTCAGTCTTATTGCCCCCTCTATTTGTGTCCAGCCAGTGCTATTTCCCCCTCTATTTGTATCCAGCCAGTGTTATTGCCTCCTCTATTTGTGTCCAGCCAATGTTATTGCCTCCTCTATTTGTGTCCAGCCAGTGTTATTGCTTCCTCTTTGTGTGTGCCCACCCTGCCTTTGTTCCCCCTCCATGTCTAGCCTTCACATCCATCCAATCATTCATTCATTCCAATTACATCACAGCACACTTACCTTTGCTCTCCCTCTGACTCTCTCCCCCGCGGCACGCTCTGCAGAATGACACTGTGACCCTAGGTCACGCTAGCGTCATTTGCAGAGCGCGACGTGGGAGGGAGGGTGTCGGAGGGAGAGCAAAGGTAAGTGTGCTGCAGGCATCCCCTGTATAAGACCAGTTTTTAGAGCCGTTTTTTTTTCTAAAAAAGGTGCATCTTATACATGGGGAAATACGGTATATAATTTGAGTCATAAAATCTAATTTTGGTATATGGAAGTGAACACCTTAAAGCACTTCTACTTTATTTAAAGTATAAGGAAATAAAGCATGTAATAATATTGCTTGTTTAGTGAAGGAAAGTTTGCATTTCCATTTTCACTTTATAAATCACTTAAGTGGAGTACTCACTATACAATTATAGGGCTAACACTGTGCCAAAGCTATGCAGAGGACACAGCGGACTCAGAAATTCATAATTAGGTTAGAGCCACCTTTGCATTGGTACAGTATGTGCAATCCAGACTTCCGTACATGCGAGGGGAGCACACCCCTTGCAAATGGTGGGTGGCCTGGTCCCCCTTGAGGAGGCTGATTTCCGCATGGAACGCAACATCGGCCGGCTGTGTTCCATCCTAGAAGTATAGGTGTTGCATATACAAGTCAGTTCTCTTTGTTAATTTCTGGATCAGGCCCTATAAGATTTAATTGCCAATTAGTTCATATTGTCAGGAGCTGGGAAAAGCGTGCTAGTGTCTACCTAGCTTTATGTTCTGTACGATCCACCGGGTGTATGGTGGCGTTCTGTGATGCTTATGCTCATAGCACCAACATGTATACAATTTAGCGTAAAGAAGAAAAGGAGAGGAAATTCTTTTAATCACCATATAGCAAACTCTCTTTTAAGTGGTAGCACACCAGGGGCCAGATTTACTAAGTTGCGGGTTTGGAAAAGTGGAGATGTTGCCCATAGCAACCAATCAGATTTTAGCGGACATTCTCTACTATGTAATAAATTGCTATAGGCAACATTTCCACTTTCCCAAACCCGCAGCTTAGTAAAACTGGCCACGGGAGTGTTCTATAAGACAAAATCCATGTCACCAGACACAATGAGAAGAAGAAACATACCTAAGGCTATAATGTATGACCCCAAACAAAACCCATTAAACATAGTGGATCAATAGAGAATATAAAATTAGTAAATACTGTATATTCAGTTCTGTCTTAAGACTACTATCACAGATGTGATCAGCCTTTTCTAGGGGGAAATTATCTTAAGTTAAAATATCTGTAATAGGATTTTCCAACCAAAGCATGCACTGTTATATGTAATATGATCGACATAAACCACAACAGCCCTTTCACATTTTCTTCAATCCATACCTATATGTACGGACAGTTACATCTGTCTGCGATATGAAATCTCACACTGACAGATATACGGCACCTCCTTACAATCACAAGTGTTCTGGAGGCCACTCCTTAAACATGACATAACTGAAATATCCACATAGGAATTCCCATTTGCTGTAGGGACACTTTGAAGAACTCACTCAAAGTAATTCTCTTTCACACCCAGCCTGAGAGAGCATTTCCCATCTCTTCTAGAGGATTTTATGTCTTCTTGAGGATTTTATGTCAGCCCCTATGAAGACCTAAATCATCAGTCAAAGCAATCTATTTAAATTCTACCTAAATGCTACCCATTGGAGTCTCACTCCAATGAAACCACCTGCAAACAACCGCTGTATAGAAACAAGATTCCTGCTTTAAGAGAAAAAGACCATCGGGAGCAAAGAGACTCCAGTGATGTCAGACACATTTATTTCTTAGCTGTTTAGCACACTCCCAGTGTATACAATAGTAAGTCATAGGGGGAGCTTAACAAACTCCTCTAAAATCCTGGCCAAAGTTCATTTTCGGGAAGGTCTATGACAGTGATGGCTAACCTGTGACACTCCAGGTGTTGTGAAACTACACTTCCCATAATGCTTTGTCAGGTATCTGCTATGCTTTTGCAGTCAAGGCATGCTGGGACTCATAGTTTCACAACACCTGGAGTGTCACAGGTTAGCCATCACTGGTCTATGACCTGACATGGCCAAAAGCAGAGCAGTCATTACCATAACCTGAATGAAAACTAGGGATGGGAATCATTTTATATCTTATTGCAACCAGTCAGATAGTTCTGAAGGCTGATGTTTAACCCTGGTTAGGATCCATGTTTCCTCACCATTGCTAAGAATGTAACCCAATGTTTTCCCAGTATCTTCAGATTTTTTGGGGGTGACACAATGTTCCTGCACTGACTGCTGCAATCTGCACTCACTGCTTTGTGCTGCCGGCCAGTTCTAACTGTGTCTTGTATTTACTTAAGAGTCTGACACAACAAACACTAACCCAACGGAGGTGTCCAATTCAATTCAATGCGAAGCCCACGTTATTTTGGGTGCAAAGCTGGTTGCGCATAAAACCAGTAGGAAAAATCCGCAGATTTCAATAGACCCTCTATAGGGTACGTATAAAAGTGCGTGATAAAAGATTGCACAATTAGCTTTGCAACTAAAATAATGTGGGCTTCGCAGATAGAACTAATAACGCATTCGCACCACTACATTTTATACCACATTAGTGTTTAAAAAAAAATAACAACAAAAAAAAGCCTTAAAACGCTGCAGGAAATTCCTGGTTCTAGGTTTGCCCTGACAGTGTGAAGTGCTGCCCGAGTCTCCAGGAGAGAGGATTCTTATTTTTGCACTAGCAACAGTAAACAAATTCCTCCAATCAGGTGTGTTAGGTGAGACCCGGGTTAAAAAATCCAGGTCGGCACCTTTTCCACCACCATTTACTGGGGACGGATATGGGAAAAACCCTTCTCTTTTCCTGTGTCATTAAACTTGGAACCAGGACCCCAGTATCTTAAATAAGCTGGAAACTTTAGTACTGGACTTAAAGATAGTTGCATGGATACAATCTTGGTTACAGGATAAACAGCAGAAGGTTGTAGTAAATGGAATCCTTTCTGGGGATGGTAAGGTAACCAGTGGAGTACATCAGGGTTCTGTACTTGGACCAGTGCTATTTAATATCTTTGTAGGTGATATTACCTGTGGTATCGAGGGGAAAAGAAGCCTTTTTGCGGATGACACAAAGATATGTAACAGGGTAGACACAAAAGGAGGGGAACACAAAATGAGGGATAATCTAGGTAGACAGGAAGAATGATTAATAGTGTGGCAGTTTAATGCCAAAATATGCAAAATCATGCACTTGGGGCACAAAAAACCCAAAAGCTCAATATATCATTAATGGCACTAGATTAGAAACTACTGAAGAGGAAAGGGATCTAGGAGTCATTATTTCATGTGACTTTAAGATAGCCAAGCAATGTAACAAAGCAATGAGAAAGGCAAGTGAGATGCTTGGTTGCATAGAGACTGGAATTAGTAACAGAAAGAGAGAAGTAGTGATGCCCCTTTATAGATCGTTGGTACAACCTCACCTAGAATACTGTGCTCAGTTCTGGAGGCCATAACTCCAAAAAGACATAAATACATTAGAGACTGTGCAAAGAAGAGCAACTAAAATGGTCCATGACCTGTGTCACAAATCATACCAAGAAAGGTTAGAGGAACTAAACATGTATAGCTTGGAGCAAAGAAGGGAGAGGAGGGATATGATAGCAGCTTTCAAATATATCAAGGGTTGTGACTGGAAGGAAGAGGTGTAATAGAACACGAGGGCATGAATATAAACTGGAGGATGGTAGATTCATAGGAAATGTGCATTACTTCACTGAAAGGGTAATAGATAAGTGGAATAGCCTCCCATCTGAGGTGGTTGAAACTAACACAGTAGAACAGTTTAAACATGCTTGGAATAAATATAAGGATATCCTAAATTAAGGGTAAATAAGGTCTAAAGGTCAGTATACTTTTTAAACAAGTGGGCAGACTGGATTGGCCATCTGCCATCACTTTCTAGGTTTTATATTTATTCATATTTAGATTTAATATTCTATATTGGTTTAGACAATTCACCACCAGTACCATTTTACATATTTTGTTTATTTGTTGATTTTTAGAGCTTGGGAAACTCTTAAATGTGTTTTAAGGCTGTAGGTTTAAGCACTTTTTAGTGGTTACCTCTTCCTTTTTTAACTCAATCTACATGTTTTCTTTTCTTCAACAAGTCTTAATTATCCCAAAAACATGTTTTTCATACCCTCCAACATGACCCATTCCATTAGGTACAAAATCCCCAGTTTCCAACTTTCAGTTACTATGGTAACCACCTTTGTTGAAGAGGCAAATAGTTTTTTAAATATCAGTTAATTTATTTAAACCAGGTGAGTGACAGTTGGAAGCTCCAGAGCGGATAAAATTGTACCTAATGATATGGGTCATGTTGGAGGGTCTGGTTTTACTTGTACTAAGGATGATTCAAAAGTTTATAAGTTTTTTATATGTTTAAGTAGCCAGTTTACTTTAAACATCCGTTCCAGAACCAAAGGGGCTCACTTTCCTCTTACATACTAGAGAATGTCAGCTAGAATCTGACTGGTTGCTTAGTAAATCTTGGCCATGATCTGTATGGCTTTCTTCTAGGTGCTTAAACTTCCAACCACAATCAAACATATACAGATAGGTTAATGTTATCACACTTGTGGGGTAGAATTCAGAGTTCTGTTGCACCTGGTTGATGAAGTGATTGAACAAATTCTCTACAAGGACCTAAACCCAGAGATTCATTTATTTTTATTTTAGTAAGAACAATAAATTTAGCATGTGTTTAATAGATGCTTTATATGCACTTTCTTCACAAATAATTTTAAAGTGTAGTTTGTTTTTTAAGACCAGTCTGTGAAATAAGCATTTTGGTATTTACCTGTGGCCCTGTAATAAACAATTTGCTACTCAAGGAGTTATGAAACTATAACTCCCAACATGCCTCAAAAAGATTGGAATAGGTCCCACCAAGAAATGTATGATGGGACTTGTAATTTTACAGTACCTAGAGTGTCACAGATTGCCAATGCCTGCCTTTCTACCCAAATGCAGGTGGCAGAAAGTGAGTATGTTTTCATTAAGTTCCCTGAGAACAGACTTGTATTGCCCCCCGCTAAGCAGCTAAAATGAAGCAAGAAAAATCTTTTTGTTTTTTTATTTTAAAATGAATAACAATTTTTCACATGTTTTGATGTATTGAAATTAGAGTTGGCAATTTGTACAAAATGTAACTGTTTGCACACTATTATCAGACACAAGGTATATATAAACATATAAGCAGCAACATAAACAAAATAAACATGGATTTATAAAAGAATAAAACAAAACAGTTTGCGTTTAAGTCGTTTATAAAATAGACATTAATAAACCTGTATTCACACAAAATAGCCTAAACACGATCACAAATATAACACATGGATGTAAGCAAGGCAGGCCTAATATCCAGACAAGGCCTCGATTCTTCAGTAACACCAAATATTGGGCACTATCTTCTGTAAATGCTTTTGTTATTTAAATAGCGGACATACACTCAGATAACAGGCTTCCTGTGCAGCTGGTACACTGCCTCTTAATACAGCTTTGCATAAAACCAAACAAGTCCTTCTCCTATGGTCTTTGTGCATACATGGTACACATTAGAACAGATTAAACACACAAATTGAGTACTATAAGCCCTGCATGGCTGCCGTGGTAAGGGAAGGAAGGAAGGGAGGGGGAAACTAGCACAGAATTCATGTGTCAAGGAAATTGAGTTATTAAGGTGGGTTTCATTTCCATCACAACAATTTGAATTTAACACTTCAAGGAAGTTAAGGTTAATAAATATGTTAATAAATGCATCTAACACAAGGGTCTTAGGCCTGGTGGGGATCTGCAAATATTGAAATAAAAATGTAATCCTGTCTGATTTTTTTTTTCTACCATTTCTGCACTAGCCGCAAGGGCCACCATCACAATGAGAGAATTGCTGCTTTGTGGAAGGGGTTGGGATCTAACGGACACTTAACTGTTAAGCGAGGAAAATCGTCCCTTCTTTTCATGCAAAGGCAGCTGTTCATTGCCAGTCGAGGAGGGAGAGAGCGAGCGGAGGGAGGTCTGGGAAGGAGGGGGAGAGGCTGATCAGAGAGAGGAGAAAAAAAAATAGAGACAGATATCATACACATGCAACAGAGGAGGGGAGAATCTGTCCTTACCCAGTCTGACAGGCTCAGGGGAGATGCCCCCTGTCCAGGCTGTAGTCTTGGTGTTAGGTTTACATCACCCAGCTCCTGGGCATTTAAACTTTACTCCCCACAGCCAGCACTAACAAAGTGGTGTGGACATGTGAGGCTGTGCAAACAGGAGGAAGGATGCAGCCTCAAGTGGTCAAGATGAACAATTGCAGGGGTGTGTTTGCATTTTGTAATTGCATGTGTACATCAGCTATGGTTTTGTATGTGAATGTTTGCTTGTATTTATTTCACATTAACTTTTTATTATTAAATTTTTTACTTTACCTAAACACTCAGGGACACAGAATTAACAATATTAGTACAAATGTGTTACTTATTTTTTTTTAAAGATTATAGCAAACTATAAAAGAAGGATTAAGTGCACATTTCTGTAATAGTTTATGCTTGTTATTTAAACCATCAGTATTGAATTAATTTATCTATTGGTGTCGAGAAATATAAGTATTTGTGGTATTGGATCTTATCAGTAAAAAGCTGCATAGAAACTGATATAACAAAATAGTTTGCTTAATTGTAAAGTAAGCAGTTGTGTAGTGCACAGGAACTTGTATTCAGGATTAAAACTTGGAAACTGTTATTTGTTAATAGAAAGTGACAGATTAACAAAAAATGTGAGCGTCTGTGTGTATTATATTTATATTGTTATATAGAAAGATGTATACTGGCTTGTTTTCTTTTTTAACTAAAATGTATATATAGATATATGTGTGTATA
>WWET01001388.1:296596-309879 GCA_011038615.1 Limnodynastes dumerilii | reverse complement strand
AGATATATGTGTGTATATATATATATATATATATATATATATATATAAAAATGCTGTCTAGTTAAATACGGTAATGATATAAACATGGTGCCATTTCAATAATCAAAAGACCCCATCCTTAAGAGTCTGTGTAAAATGCACGCACATAAAATTGCAGCTTCTTTATTTTTAAATGGCACATAAATAACACCCAGCATTTACTAATAAACAGTGCTTACGTGTGTAGCGCATGTATATTTACACATATAAGGTACACTGTGTATTTATGTATGTATAAGTTTTCTAGGTTTCCACTTTTATAACTTTAGAGCAATGTCCATATACTTGTGCTCAGTTGTTAGACTGGGGCAAAAAACTTATCAGACACATTATCAGTGCATTGAAAGTTATTTTACATCTTATATAAGCACAGTGGTGCAATTAATTTCATGCAAATTGATAATAATATTATTAAGTTATTATCTGTAGTTAGAAGCACTTCTACAGGAAAAAGAGATAATATTGATGAAGTTAATCCTGTGAGCCCAAGTCCCTATATGTCTCTTTATACATTGTTTTTTGTGATATTAGAGTACAGGGTATTAGTATTCCCCATAGGTTACCACGTTGTTTGTGTATTTTGTGTTAATAAGTGAAACCCTGTTAAATGGTATGAGCAGCAACCATACCTTGTGTCCGTCTCTGTCCCAGGCTGTTGTACACTAACTGTACTGCCCTGCTCCCTCCCAGTTATACTCCCTGCAGCCTTTGTCAGCAATGGGCTCGTGATGTCACTGCATTGATGACATCATTCATCTAGCAATACAAATCCTCTCCCAAAATGGAGACAGAATGTTTTCTATTAAGCTATTATGAATTTGCAATGGTCTCAGATAATGATTTTTGTTGTTGTTGTTGTCTCTAATTATAAATTAAATAGCAATCAATATATTTGTAGGCAATTACATTTATTAGTGGCAGTAGTCAAGGTCACAGTAAAAGAGAAAACGTTCTGTGGTTCTTCTCTGAAAAAGAAAGAGTTAATGGTGCCCACTGTTGGTTCAACAGCAGGAAATCTCTCTATGCTGTTATAGGGCCATCTGTGGGGGCTGGGGGTTGTGTTGGTCCTATTCATGATAGAGAATACCCACCCTGAGGCTCAATTCACCATTGTTTAAAGTCAGCAATCACACAAAACAGCAATATGCTTCTAACAGAAGGCCCTCAATGTCTTTCTAGTTATAAAGGATTGGAGGATATGAGCAAACACTTCAGAAGTGCAGCAAAACCTCTGTCTTAACATCTACAAAATGCACAGAAGAAACAACTTCAAAGCCAAACAAAAACTTTGCATAGAATCCTCCCTACAGGGGCAAAGAGATTGACAATAAGCTCTGCTCTCACAGAAATGTGTATTCTTACCCAAACACTGTCATCTTTCAGTGTAAAATGTCATCACAGAGAACATGTCTTAACCCATGAGAATCTAAATTACCAGGTCATTTCAGATACCTTACCAGGGAGGTTTTACGAAAAGGTTAAATCCTCCTCTTTTCTGTAATTTTTTTTTTTTTAAAGATACGATAAACAGATATGATTCTTTCTGAAGCTGGCCATACACTAGAGCGATTATCGGCCCAATCACCCAATTATCTGGTGATCGGGCAAATAATCGCTGTAGTGTACAGCCAAGATCAATTCTTCAAACGCCAAATAAACGCACCAGAAACGCTCTAGTACAAGTATTTGGTCTTTTGACATGTTTAAATTTTTATCGGGAGCAAGCTCCCAGCTGAATGGCTTCTTATCCCTGCAATAGACGCAGCTCCATATCCATGTAAAAAGCTGCTCTGTCAGCTTTGAATTATACCTTCAAAGCTGTCAGAACAGCATATTACATAGATATGCAGCAGTGTCTATTGCAAGGAATAGTACAGACAGGGATCAGTCAAAGCTGCACTGTGTGAAGCGCGGCTTCGGCTGATTCTCGTCTGTAGTACTCCCTGCAATAGCCGTTGCTGTATATCTATGTACTATGCTGCTCGGACAGCTTTGAAGGTATAATTCAAAGCTGACAGAGCAGCTTTGTACATAGATATGGAGCAGCACCGAGAGCCCTGCCCCCCTCTCCTGCTAGGATTATTGGTCCCCATAGAGGAGGTGTATGGTGCCGATAACAGGACATTTCCCTAGCAGGAAATCACCCTGTTTATTGGGCCACCACCTGCTGGGACGGATAATCGTCCTAATGTATGGCCAGCTTTAGTGTGTGTGTGTGTGTGTGTGCGCGCTTAGAATGTAGCTCCAATGGGGGAGAGATTGATGTGAATGTTAAAATATCCTCTGTAAAGCGCTATATAAAACCTGTTAATAAATATGTTCATATTAAATGTTTGTACAAACTCCAAAAGGCAGATCTCCTTATGATATAAATATCAAATAGAATATATTTAAATACACAGACACACCTAAACCACATTAAACAATAACAAGAAAATATATACCAAGGGAATACATAAACCATGTGTTCCAATAATCCAACATACTGTATTCCTAGTGTAAATCTTAACCAAACAAGTGACTGATTTGAATAGTCTCAATAAAAAGTACTTGAAACGCTGTGTATAATGCAAAAAAAAAAATGCACGTCCTTCTGTTAATTAGAGGAATATAGTTATCCAAATATTTATATAATTTTTTCTTGTCCCTTATCTATGAGAATCGAATGATGAGAAAGAAAGGAGAAATAATTTTATTGAGATAAATCAAAAAGCTACCTTGGGACAGTTATATTCCGCTAATTAACACAAGGAAGGTTTTTTTTTACATTATATACAGGTCCCTCTTGAGTTACAATTTAACACATAACACCAATGAAACAGACCCCACCAGTGTATAAACAATACATATTCAGGGAGCACACCAGTGAACACTACACCAGATATAGAGAGCACACCAGTGAACAATACACAACATACAGAGAGCACACCAGTGACTGTTAGTCGTGTTTGATTACTTAATTCAACTTAAGAAGCACTGCACTTCTGATATTCTATTCAAAAAGTTTAAAATGACACACATTAATTTTCCCCTGGATCATTTAGTGCTTAACAGTGAAAAGATCTTGAAATTTAGGAGCTCCTCAAATTCACACAGTTTCAGACGATTCTGCAGTATCGTGGTCACTACAAGCAGGTAGCATGTCAGCGCTATCTGACAACTATTGTGTGATCAGTAGGTTTGATCATCAGGGAACCCTCCAGGGTTTACTCAACAAAACCCTTAAAACCAGAATCTAAATAGCAGCAGATACAGGTACTCTATAGTAGTAAAGGTGCAATTAACCGTACCTTCATAAATTAAAGTATTAATAACTATTTACTTATTTCAAATATGGTTTTCTAACTTGTTCTCTTCTTACAAGATGATATTTTAGACTACATGTTTCCAAGCGGAAACAAAAAGCATCTGTCTGCAATATGAAACAATAGGCAGCAATAACTATATGGAGTCCAGGCCATGAGACATGATTTGTCTGTACATTTTAAAGAAAATAGAAATTGACAAAGCATAGACCGAGAAACACATCTAGCACTCACCTATGCTGTGACTTCTTCCCTCTATCCTGTGTTGGGATGCCCCCACTCCACCCTACTTCCTTCAGAGCAGCCAGCACATGTGGCTGTGTTTACAGGAAGTAAGCGGGCCCCATCTCTCATCTGCAATAGGGTCTCTCTACAAGGTTCACTCATTCACAGTCATTGCACTGCTGATCATTTGACATGGGCTTGGATTTTAAGCTGACCAGCAGCTGCAGATCACACAAGATGCAGCTTGGCTTTAAATCCAAGGTGGTACCTGGCTGCCTGTGTCTACCCCTGGCCACGGGTGGCGACCCCTGGCAAGTGCCATCCCATGCCTCTACTTCTGTGTACTGAGTGATTCGGCCACATTAAAATTCATGTTTTTATTTCTGTTTAATGGATGTAGAGGATTACTAGACAGTATAAGTGTAAAGCAGAGTATTTTTTCAGAGACCATCTGACATCTTTTTAAATATACAGTAACGATTCTACCCAAAACTGCTTTCCAATGTCCCTCATACACACTGATATTTAGTATGCTAGATAACCCGGTTATACCACGGTTTTACATTTATCAATGAGCTAATCACAATCAGTGAATTATATACACAATACAGTGATCAAATACAGGACTATAAAAGTGGTTGTTTAAATAGGACTTTTAATTATTTTCTTATTCCTTTCTTCCTACCACATTTAATATACAGGACCGGATCCAAACAAGCTCTGAACACAAACCTCCATTTTAAGTAGGGATGGATCAGAAGTATGGTTGGCATGCGCAACGCTATTATACTCACCATTACTGCATTTTAAAATATTACTACATTCCTCTGGCAACTGCAGCAAACCTTGCCGTCAGATTGCGGAGATAAAGCTAAGATAGTGTCACAGCGAATATTCACAGTGACAAAAGCAGCTAATTTCCAAATTCAGCATCCAAAAAAAAACAGACTTGGTGTGATTCCGGATCCGGTTTACCACCCTTATTTTCAGCTGACTTCTATATTTAACATTGTTTTATTTTTATTTTATCTTTTTTGTGTTATTGGTTGCCATGGCTCTAGTAGAAGTTACAAATAAAAAAGTTTAAATCGATTGCCAAATATTGCAATCTTCTAAAGTCATTCCATGTGTCAGCAGAAAAAAAAAAACTTGTCATCCCACCACTCACATGCGTTTAATAAATGGAAAGATTGCAACAAAACACACTTCAATAAGCAAAATATTATACATTTGGAAACCATATGAAAACTTTAATTAAGCAGCAAGCTTCAGCCATGTGCTGTCTCTCTTACACTATGTTGATATACAGCCTGACTTGTTCCTGGCTACAATCTTGTCTTTCATTGTCTGGGCATGTTCTTTGGATACTGCACATAACCATGCCTAACCCTGCTTACTGTTTAAAGACACTTTTGCAGAATATCTTGACTCAAGAGCATTGTGCGGTTCTGTCAGAAATGTTTTGCTCCCTACCTAGACAGTGAAAATTTCAGATAGGTGCTTCAAAGCTGTCAATCTGAACTGTGAAGCCATGCACATCGATGTGACTTTCTCCCTGCTAAAATCTGTTTAAACATTTAATCATTTACAATACAGAACAGATGGGGGGGGGGGAAAAAAAAATGTGGGAATTAATGGTAAAAAAAATGTGGGAAATAATGTTTTCATATAAACTTATTGTTTTAATAATTATTTTGGTGTGGTATGCCATAAACAGCCTCTGTTATAGTTGATTATTTATTATTATTAACATTTATTTATAGGACGCCACACAGTATTCACAGCACCATACAAAGGCAATAGACAATATACAATACAATTATTAGACAGGGTACAAGTTCAAATAAATAAGGAATACAAGTACAAAGGAAAAATATAACACAGTACAAAAATAGCAGACCAATATGTATGGAGAATGAAGATGCAGAATATGTGTTTAGGAGCAGATGAATAAGGAGAGAGATAAGACAGTAGAGAGAAACGGTGGAAATTAATGAGGAGTGAGGATAGGAGGGAGAAGGGCCCTGCTTATAAGGGTGCTAGATTGATAGGTTGTGGCTAGTTGTTCCAGTGCGATGAGTGAGAGGTAGTTAACAGGTTGCAGTTGAGGCAGTAGTCACCAGCAGACACCAGAGAGGTCGGATGGGAGTGTGGATGGAGATAAGGGAGTAGAGAACCTTGTAAGTTGTGGTAAGGAGTTTGAAGAGAATTCTTAAAGGGACAGGAAGCCAGTGTAGAGACAGAGAGGGGAGGTTGAGGCAGTGAGTTTGGAGAGGAACATGAGTCTGGCTGTAGCATTAAGTATGGATTGTAGGGGAGTGAGACGACCAGAGGGAGGTCAGAGAGAAGAACGTTGCAGTAGTGGAGATGGGAGATAACGAGAGTGAATGAGCGTTATAATGGCATCTGCGGTTAAGAAAGGTCTGATGCGAGCTATGTTGCGGAGGTGAAGGTGGCAGGACACAGATGTGGGCGGTAAAAGAAAGTGAGGAGTCAAGGATGACAACCAGGCAGTGGGCTTTGGTGGAGTCGCTGATAGTAATGGAGATAGTAGGGGTAAAAGGGATACGTAAAGGAGAGAAGACTACAATTTAAGTTTTGTCCACTTTAAAATTGAGAGAGCACTGGGAAATCCATGAGGGGATGGCTGAGAGGCAATTGGACAGGAGAGGGGGGAGGGGGGGAGAGGTCATGGGGAGGAGAGATAGATTTGAGTGTCATCAGCATATACAGGTGATAGTGAAAACCAAAGGAGCTGATGAAGTCACCCAGAGAGGAGGTTTAAAGCGAGCAGAGAAGGGGGTATAAAAACTGAGCCCTGGGGAACACCAATGGGAAGAGGAGTGGCAGGAGAGGAGGACCTGGGGGTTGAGACAGAGAAGGAGAGGTCTGAGAGATAGGAGGAGAACCAGGAGTGCACAGTGCCAGTAAGGCAGAGAGTAAAGGGTGTGGAGCAGGAGAAGGTGATCAACAGTGTCAATGGCTTTCGATTGATCGAGGAGGATGAGAAGAGGGAAGTGACCCTTGGACTTGGCAGAGAGAAGATTGTTTTTTGACCTTAATTAGGGCAGTCTGGATGCGGAATCAAGACTGAAGAGGGTCCAGGATGGAGTTGTCCTGAGGTAGCTGATTAGACAAGCAGTATAACAAGCTGTTCAAGCAGTTTGGAGGCGAAGCAGAGAAGGATCAGTAATTGGAGGGTGAGATGGGGTCGAGGTTAGGTTTTTTAAGCATAGAGGAGACAAGAGCATGTTTAAAGGGGGAGCTGAAGAGGCCAGAGGAGAGGGATAAGTTGAAGAGGTGGGCAAGATGACAGCAGGGGAAAGAGGGAGAGACTGGAGAAGATTGGAGGGGATGGGATTAAGTGGGCATGTTGACGGAGGGAACGACAAAAAGAAGGGAATGTACTTCAGCTGAGGTGGGGATGAAGGTAGACATAGCTGGGGAGGAAATGAGAGGGAAGAGGATGAGAGGTGATTGTAGAAGAGATGGAGCCCCTGATGTAGTCAATCTTTGAAAGTGAAGGTGGCAAACTCAGAAATGGAGAGGGGGGTGGAGAAGATAGTTGAAGGTGGCAAAGAGGCGACAGGGTTGTCGATTGGAAGAGGAACTTGATGGGGTTTACTGAGGGTGAGGACGGGGCTAGAAGAGGAGAGGATGAACTTGTAGTGAAGAAAGTCTGTGAAAGAATGTGACTTCGCCCAGAGGTGCTCCGCAGTATGGGTGCCTGCCAGGCAATGCAGAGGGACATTCCAGAATATCCGTTATATACCCAAACATTTTCACTTGTTATATAGCTTTATGACTGACACTAATAGAATATGAGTTGCATGAGATTCCAACAGACTGATTTGTAATGCTAGATTTTCAGCTAGAATACAAGCTTAGGGATTCAGCAAACCCAAGCTTTAGAAATGTAGCTAAAATATTAACAAAAAAATATTTAATATGTATTAAATATTAGAAATATATATGTATTAGTTATAGCCAAAACAGACACTGAACCACTTTAGTCATGTGGTGCCATCTGTTTAACTTGAATCAGTGATGAGCAACCTGAGGCAATTC
Organism: Limnodynastes dumerilii; assembly: GCA_011038615.1. Classification (NCBI taxonomy): domain Eukaryota; kingdom Metazoa; phylum Chordata; class Amphibia; order Anura; family Limnodynastidae; genus Limnodynastes; species Limnodynastes dumerilii. The sequence goes on along the minus strand of WWET01001388.1, from coordinate 302,242 downwards.
AGGGGCCACATTCTATTTATCCAAAGAGGTTCATATTATCTTTATTCTTGTTAATACGCATAAATATACAGAGACAGCTGTAGGTCATATAGGCAAATAGACCAGGGCAGCATCAGTCCAGGAGGAAGCCACTGTGGCCGCAACATGTCAGGGGAGATCAAAAAGAAACTATACACAGCATTCAAATAAAACCCACTGCCCAATGGCAGTCACCATTAGCATTGGTGGAAGAACATCCTCAGTGTTGCAGTCAGCAATGAGTAATTCCTCCCACTAAAGCTAAACATGGCTGGCAAGTGTAGGCTGATTTCTGCAGTGAAAAACAATTTCAGTCAGCAGTCACCCCACACTGCGTTCTTACCTTCTCCAACATAGATACTGCTACAAGCCAAGCAATTGACCAGAAAATTTTATCTGAATAATGTACAAAGTGTTTTTCTCTGATACTGGTGATTTTATTTATGTTATTACACCACACAGTGCTCCTTATATAGACACTAAGCTTGGTGTGGCTGCAAAGAGGCACCAACCAATTTCAAGCATAGGGCAACAAAATTGGTAAGGACCATCTTTGCAAGTAGAATTAAACAATTAAGTAATGTCTATTAAAACCAAATGCACACATCCACTGTTAATATAAATATTTAATAAAACAGTCTATGGAGGTTGGCAGTGAAGGTCAGAGCACTTCAAAATGGTTGTATAACGCAAACACAGGCTATGTAATTTGCATTTACAAACCTCTATAAGTACCATATGCCTACTGTACAAATCTACAAAGAGAGAAACATTTTGCAACCTCTAAACAAAAGTTAAATAGAAAGCAATATATGGTGACACCACCAGACAATTGACTATAAACAGGACTGCCCATCCTCTATCAGTAACATAATTCTACTGTATAAAATCTACAAAGATAACAAATAAACAACACTGTCCAGCCACTAAACATAATTTATATAAAATCAATATTCAGTGATTGGTACACACTAGATAATTCGAGTCATTGACACAGCTAACAATTGGTTATAAACAGCGACAGTCCATCCTTAATGACAGGGTTACACTATACATGTGTTATTATATAGCCAGACCCTCACATGGATTGTCAGAAACATGGAGGGGGGAAACACAACAAGCATCAGTAACGTGAGATTGAAAAGGAACATTATTATATCATCCCTGTCTTATTTTTTTCCGCCCTGGTCATATCTCATACCTGGTAGCTGAAGCTAACACCACAGCAGACACCATAACACAGCCACTTCGTCTCTACCTCCACGCTTCAGCGATGCCGCTGTTCAGCCAATAGGAAGACGGCAGAGAAGTCGAGTAATGTCACATGACCACAATTGTGTCAATAGAATAGGGAATAGCTGTTAAGCCAAAGAATGTTATGGAGACGTCTTTAGTTTCCATAAGACGGTCTACACAAAAATGGAGGAATGCCTTCACATATTTCCCTGGAAAAAACGTTCACTTACTTCATGCTGTGACATGAATGCTCCGTGGTATAAGCACTGATGAAACATGTGTTACTGGAAAATGAGTTATGCCCTCTAGTTAACATAGATTTTCAAACCTTCTGTTGTCCCAAGTGTGCTTTTAGTCACTACTGATAATTGACCTGTAGTGGTTAAGGTGATTTTCTTGAGACTGTAATACAGGAATTCAAAAGTGTTTGGCCACCAGTGTACAATACCTGTAACGCATGTTTCATCAGTGCTCATACCACCCCGCTGTCCCGCCCGCCGCAGACCATGTCCCGAGAGATCAGACTCTCTGTACAAAGTTTTTTTTTTAAACGGGAGCCTTGTAGGAACAAATCTAATATTATTAATTGCAGTGACCTAACCTAATTGTGGGCAGACATCACATTGGAGGTTGGCACTGGCAATAGGGGGCATAAGGAGACTGGCAATTAATTTGGAGGCAGGCACAGACAAAAGGAGCAGACATGGTGGCAGCCAGGTACAGGCATATGGGGCAAATGAAGGCTGGCACTGGCAATGGGGGGGTGCTTGGTTGCATAGGAAGAGGAATTAGTAGCAGAAAGAGGGAAGTAGTGATACCCCTTTATGGATCATTGGTACAACCTCACCTAGAATGCTGTGTTCAGTTCTGAAGGCCATATCTCCAGAAAGTCATAAATACATTAGAGACTGTGCAAAGAAGAGCAACTAAAATGGTCCATGGCTGGTGTAACAAATCATACCAAGAAAGGCTAGAGGAACTAAACATGTATAGCTTGGAGTAGAGAAGGGAGAGGGGGAACATGATAGCAGCTTTCAAATACATCAAGGGTTGTGACCGGCTAGAGGAGGGTAGCATTTTTCAAAAGAAGAGGTGTAATAGAACACGAGGGCATGAATATGAACTGGAGGGTGGTAGATTCAGAGGAAATGTGCGGCAAAATTACTTCACTGAAAGCGTGATAGATAAGTGGAATAGCTTCCCATCTGAGGTGGTTGAGGCCAATACAGTAGAACATGCTTGGGATAAATATAAGGATATCCTAAATTCAGGGTAAATAGGGTCTAGGGTCAGTATAGTTTTGAGTAAACAAATGGGCAGACTAGATGGGCCATGTGGCTCTTATCTGCTGTCACTTTCTATGTTTCTATGTATGTAAGGAGACTGGTATTGTCAATTAACTTGGAGGCAGGCACAGACAATGGGGCAGACATGGAGGCAGGTACTGGCATATGGGGCAGATGGAGGCTTGCAATAGGGGGCAGGTGGAGGCTGCCACTGGCAAATGGGGGTAGGTGGAGGCTGGCACTGTCATATGTGGGCAGATGGAGGCTTGCAATTGGGGGGCAGACATCACATTGGATGCTGGCACTGGCAACAGGGGGCATAAGGAGACTGGCACTGGCAATTTATCTGGGGCAGACATGGAGGCAGGCATAGACAATAGGGGCAGACATGGAGGCAGGTACTGGCATATGGGGCAAATTAAGGCTTTCACTGGTATTTGGGGCAGATGGAGGCTGGCAATAGGGGGCAGATAAAGGCTGTCACTGGCAATAGGGGGCATAAGGAGACAGGCACTGGCAATTAATTTGGGGGCAGACTTGGAGGCAGGCACAGACAATAGGGGCAGACATGGAGGCAGGTACTGGCATATGGGGCAAATTATGGCTTTCACTGGTATATGGGGGCAGATGGAGGCTGGCAAATAGGAGCAGATGGAGGCTGACAATAGGGGGCAGATAAAGGCTGTCACTGGCAATAGGGGGCAGATGGAGGCTGGCACTGGCAATAGGAGTCAGATATGGAGACAGGCACTGCCAATAAGAGACAGAAGGAGGCTGGCACTTGCATTTGGGGGCAGATAGAGGCTGGCACTGGCATTAGACAGCAGATGGAGGCTGGCACTGGCAATTGGGGGCAGACATGGAGAAAGGCACTGGCATTTGGGGGTAGACATGGAGGCAGGCACTGGCAATAAAGGGCAGATGGAGGCTGGCATTGGCAATAAGGGGCAGGCGAAGGCTGGCAATAGGGTGCAGATGGAGGCTGGCAATAGGGGTCAGATGGAGGCTGGCACTGGCAATTGGAGGCAGACATGGAGGCAGGCACTAGCAATTGGGGGCAGACATGGAGGCAGGCACTGTAATTTGGGGGTAGACATGGAGGTAGGTACTTGCAATTGGTGGCAGACGTGGAGGCTGAAAATTGGGGGCAGATGGAGGCAGGCACTGGCAATAGGAGGCAGATTGAGGCTGGCACTGGCAATAGGGGGCAGATGGAAGATGGCACTGGAAATAGGGTGCAGATGGAGGCTGGCACTGGCAATTGGAGGCAGACATGGAGGCTGGCACTGGCAATTGGGGGCAGACATGGAGAAAGGCACTGGCAATTGGAGGCAGACATAGAGAAAGGCACTGACAATTGGGGGCAGGCATGGAGGCAGGCACTGGCAATAGGAGCAGACATGAAGTCTGGCTTTAATCAGGGCAGACATAGAGGCTGGCAATAATAATAAGGGGAAGACATGGAGGCTGCCAATAATAATAAGGGGCAGACTTGCAGGCTGGATGTCACGTTCAAGGGGTGTTTGGGATCTGTCCCGGGTGTCAGAGATTGAAGCGACTGAGAGGGTTGGAATTGGAAGTGAGCCGGTTTAATAAAGGACTGGTGCATACAGGAAACAAATTAATACAATAGTGTAAAGTCTCTGAATCAGGGGTGCGAGGGAGCCAAGGGGATTGGAGGTGCAATGGGAAAACAAAGTCCGTGAATAAGAAAGCACACTGATGGGTGTGATTAGACCGCATATACGCAATCTATGTATCAAAACGATACGCAGATTACGTACAATAGCTACTACGCATGCGCAGTAGCTATTGTTCATTGAATTACGTCCGTCTATGGAAGACGGACGTAGTTCTGGATCTACCCCAATATTCTTACCACCCTTTTCATGAAATTAACCTTTGCTCCTAAAATGCTGCTCCATTTAGTATCTATAGTTTAAATCAGATGTTCTTAACCTTTTTTTTCTGGAGTTCCAATTATCCACTATGGCATCAAGTGAGTACAACTTTTCATATCATGTATACACATACCTAAATATTTTTTTTATTTGTTTTTGCATATTTTATAAATGATTATGAGTTATATTATCTACACATTCTACTCCACCTTTAAGATACTTTATTAAATATGCCCTTTGCCACCTGGTACCTGGTTACCTCCTTAGCTCTTTGCCCAGTCACCCCCTAGTACCACCTTTTGCCTTATAGTTTAACACATCAATTGTCGTTGTAGCTTGCACACGCATCTCTCTGAGTGTGGATCCCCGTTGCTAACGTCCCTATTTCGATAGAGCCGTCCGCTCCCAGCCAGTTCCGATGGGATATCGATTGTTCTGTAAGGTAAGTAAATATCCTCTCCCCAACCCACTCTCTAACCCTAAGTCCCCCACCCCCCTCCGCAGTCTAAACCCTAAGTCCCCATAGAGGGTTACTCACCTTTCCGGTGGTCCGGTTGTGGCACTTCCGAAAATTAATGGGTGAGTATGCATATCCACTGTCTAAAATGTCTAGTCAATTCATATCTATCCACCTCCCCCAACTACATAGAGGCAATTCAGTCAAAACAATAATATATCCATACCTCTTTCCCCCACACCACCATATAGTTAAGGGAGATAGATAGATAGATAGATAGATAGATAGATAGATAGATAGATAGATAGATAGATAGATAGCTTCCAACTACCAGACTCCTGCTGCCTTTACATCTTTAACGTTTTGTCTTTATATTTTAACATCTATTATCCATGTCTTTCATGTGTATATATCTGTTTAATTGAATTTTCAAATAGAGTATAATCCATACTTTTATTAATATAGTAATACACTAGTTAAGATATATTTATATATATAGTGTATATGTATATATATATATATATATATATATATATATACATACATACAGTATATATATATACACTCAGGTGACCTAGGATACATGTGGTACATGTGTGACAATTCAACATAGTTTTGAGTCACCTTGTATTTTTACAAATGAAAGCAAATGGCAAAAACAGGGTTTTCAGTTGAATAGAATTGTGCACAAAAGAAGCAAGCTAGGACATTATCAGTATTCTTGGTGTATATTTTGTGGAAACTAAAA
>WWET01001388.1:272793-286003 GCA_011038615.1 Limnodynastes dumerilii | reverse complement strand
ACGCTGAGCGCTACAGCGCTCAGTGTAACATCGTAGCTCTGGATCAGGCCCATTGGCATAAAAACGGTTATATGAAACCTATGTTAGAAATAGAGGAAGACTGGTCCTTTAACTAAAACTAGCATAGATGGCGCCAAATTAAATAAGAAAAATAACAATGTCCAAAAGGTGTTGAATAACCTGCATTATGAAGAAACGAGTGAATGAACATGGCAGGTTAGAATGTATGAATATGCTTTTAACAAATAAATTTACAGCGATCGTGTAAATATATCCCGACACAAGGCAGATTAGAATTAATTAACCAGCAGCTGTGCAGGCAGCATATAGACAGGGAACAGAAGACTTCGGCTCATCACTTTGAGAAAGAACACTGGAGGGTTCGAAATGCGTAAGTGGAGCTGACCCTGAGGACCTTGCAGACACCGGACTTTGCCACGATCATCTGAAAGAGTGGATACCCGGGCCATTCCCACAGAGACTACAGAATACCATCCTAAGATCTGGACATTATCTGGTACGCAGGGGAACTTATAGTACTGGAGCTAAAGTTTTTAATTGCCACTAATGACATTTTATTGATGTTTATAAATGAAGTTTGTTAAAAATAAATTTGTGTGAAACGTATTACACCATGTTTCTTTTTAATTCTGTTTTTCATGCTCGAGAGATGCAAGACTACTAAGAAGGCTGATCACACCATCACTTTTATAGTAGTTACTGCCTGCACAGAAATTGCTAAAAGTGACTTTATACTGGTACCTGTTGTAGGGGTTCTCTTATTAATTAATTATTTATTAATTTAATACCTATTTTTAACAATTTTAATAACTGTTCTTTCATATAGTTTTATACATTCTTTTAATATCCGAAAGGTCGATATTATAGCTTTATTGACATTACTGGTGTTTTTTTTTTACTGTATGGTACCCCATATTATTTAATCTTATAGATTCAGTGTATAAAGGTATCAGAGCGCAGAAAGGTGTCAGGATAATTCCTTTTCAGATATACTTTTATTCTTTGGGGAAGTAGAAACCCCTTTCCTGTCACCATTCTTCAGCTCATTCATTGCTAGTTCCTTCCTTTAAATATTATTTACAAATAGCAGAGAGTATGACAGCAAGAAATTTGCCACTTAAAAAAAAAAAATGGCATATAACACTATGCCATAACCACTGCATCTGCTATAAAACAGAATGGTGTTAGAAAGTGAGCAAATCACATAACCATGGAGACTCTGTTTAATGATGCAGGCTTAAAGAAGAAATTGTGTGCAGTAGCAGTGTCCACTATGGTATACCTCCAAACATATGTGCCCACGGAAAATATAAAAAGCAGCACACCACTACAGCCCTGGTCCATGAAAGGACCAAGGGCCAGATTTACTAAGATGCGGGTTTGGAAAGGTGGAGATGTTACCCATGGCAACAAATCAGATTTTAGCTCTTACTTTTCTATTACATACTAGAGAATGTCAGCTATAATCTGATAGGCTGTTGTAGGCAACATCTCCACTTTTCCAAGCCTGCAGTTTAGTAAATCTGGTCCCAAGTGTCATCTCTCCATGTTTCAACCATATGCACACATCTCTAAAGAAAGAAGACATAAACTGGATCCTTATATAGAGTATCATGCTCCAATACAGTTAAGAAAGCAAACGAGGACTTCCAGTGCGCGTCTGGAAGAGTGAGGACGCTTTTTATGAGGGCTCCCTGTCGACACCGCTTATACATACGATTTCACGGGGCTGCTGTCACGTTGGCGCACCCAGGTGATCGTATATCGGCTAGGGATACTCCGGGGCAAGTGTGGTTAGCCGCCGGCCCCCCTGGGACAATAGACGCCGGAGTCTAACTCTGCATAGCAGAGAGTGCCGTGCATCCGCCGTATGCACTGGCCTGTAACCAGCTGCACAGCATACCCTCCCTGCAATTCCCTGCAGTGGTTGCGCGGTGACTGAGCAAGGCATTGAGGAGAGATCGTGGGACAGCTGGTGGAGTCCGACACGCAGCCGAACCCCAGAGGAACAACGTGGCACTGTGGAGACACCAGCGCAGAGGCGCCATTCTTGAGACTCTGCCTGCAGGTCCGGATTGCACACTATTAGGGGAGCAGATATCGAACATTGCATACATCATACCCCAAGTAAGACAGCCAAAGTAAAACCAGGAGTTTGCAGTGTGATACCCTTTATCCCTTGAAACACGTCTGTGGGGAATTGCTGCATAACAAAAAGGGTGCGAGCGGCGGCCATCTTGTGGAGACTTAGACACACTTTGTGGGCTTGGGGAGTGAGTGGGGAAGGGGAGAGAAAGAGGCAAGCACGAACCAGCAAACAAAAATAAAACAAACCAAGGCTAAATCCCTCTAACTTACAGTATAATACCTTTTACTTCTTTTTAAAAAAAAAAAAAAAAGGAAGAAAAAAAATATATATACTACGCCGGCAAAATAAATAACAAACCACTTTTTTGCTTATTCCTATTGATACAAAGAGAAGGTGCATAGAGGTAATTGTGGGCCTCACATTGTATCACTCTTGGTTCTATATCTCCATACCCTATGTTTTGCCTACATCCAGCTAATTTACTCATAATACAGCGAAGTGGAGAACAAGCATCCCCTAGAGGAAGCCTGCCTGTTTTACCGCATCAGTGTACACTCTTCAAAGTTGACATCAAAATATTTACATCAGATAACACTGCAAGCAAAGACCGTCTCTATTGATTCACTAACTGCCCTACACAGAGCTGCAACCCCTCACCTGGAGCTGTGCTGTTTTCTTCTCGTGGACATGGAAAAGCCCCAACGTATCCAAAGGGGAGCTGCAACAGGGAAAGCAAAGGGCAAATCTACCCCAGCTCAAGATCAATCTCGCTCTCCGCCGTCACCCATACTTGAGGACCCTTCGCCTGCGACGGATGCAAATTATAGCACCCAGGCGCTCACCCAAGCAGAACAAATAAAAGAAATCATAGCTCCCTTGTTTGATATCAAACTGGCGCCACTTAAACATGCTATCGACTCTGCTTTGTCACAACTGTCCTCCCATGCAAAACACATCACGGAAGCTGAACAGCGAATTTCCACTGCAGAGGATGATATGGCAGAAGCCCAAACTATTATTAAAGCACACAAAGATATTATTACTGCTTTGCAAGACAAAATCGAAGACTTGGAAAATAGAAGTCGTCGTAACAACATTCGTCTTATCGGCCTCCCTGAATCGGTCCGCCCAAAAGAGCTCATGTCTATTGTATCAACATGGCTTCCCACGGAGCTAGGACTAGATATCTCAGCTCATCCCATTCTGATTGAAAGAGTACACAGAGTGGGCCCGGAAAAACAAGACCCTCGGCTTCGCCTTAGACCCATTATAATGCGTATTCTGAACTATGCCGATAAAGTTAAAATATTTGAGGCCTACCGAAAGAAACAGTTATTACAGTACAATGGGAATCGCCTGTTGCTCTTCCAAGACTTCTCCTATCACGTCTCTCAGCGCAGAAAAGAATTCACACCCATCTGCAAGGAACTTTTCTCCAAGGATGTCCGCTTTGCCTTACTTTATCCGGCGAAATTGAGAATCCTCCAGAATGGAAAACCTTACATCTTTGACTCACCGACAGCGGCTCGAAACATCCTGCAGTCCTACTTCTCTCCATCCAGGGAACGAGGCAATGATGCAGATGCCGGATCGCCATCTTAGAAGACGTGTTGCATCGGACTTTTGATACACTTAAGTATTACTTATGGGTTTTGTCTTAAGGTTTATTTCCATATTGCAATGGTTATTAGTGTTACTTTATAGTCTGGTAGCTTTACTTAGGCCCTTAGAGGAGGGCATACTTAGTCTACGGCTTCGGCCCTCAAGTTATTTAAATCTCAGTCTATGTTATAGATTGTACTTTTGTTCTTTGGTTAAACAAAAATATACAAAATTTCTTAAGGTTCAGATTTTATGGTTGTGTTGGAAGTGGTATCTGCTTACCTCTTTAGGGTTTCTTTGGCCTACGCCGGTTTGTGACAAGTTAGACACAGTCCTGTCGCCTTGTAGCGACGGGCTTCAAACTTTCAGATATTCTACACTAACATATTTCTATCACAACAAGGTAATGGTGGATAACTCAGTGGGCAATACCAATTTTTCTCCCTCCCTTCATACCCAAAAATGTTTAACTTTCCTCTCTTGGAATATAGAAGGGTTAAACTCCTCTATTAAGCGCAAAAAGGTGCTACGGCACATATACCGATATAGACCTGATGTGGTCTTATTGCAAGAATCGCATTGGCGGAACACAGACCCGAATGTCTTAAGAGACAACTGGATAAAAGATTATGTTTCTGCTGATTATACTCTCAAACAGCGGGGCGTGATTATTCTGTTCGGCAAACACATAGATTATAGTATACACCACATCAAGAAAGACCCTGAGGGTAGATTTCTGTTTATTAAGCTAACTATTGAAGGGGAAATGTATACTATTGCTAATGTATATGCACCTAATTCTTCACAACAATCTTTCTTTACAAAGTTATACAGCCACCTGCAAAGCTGGGCAGAAGGACATGTCATACTCGGGGGAGACCTTAACGCAACTCACAATTCAATATTAGATAAATCTGGATCAAGATATAACAGTAGGGGTAGGTCATTATCACCTATCTCAATCCTCACTGACACCATGCAGTTGATTGATCCCTGGAGATTCTATCATCCAGTAGAAAAACAATACACGTTTTACTCACACCCACACCATACCTCTACCAGAATTGATTATTGGTTTATTTCTGAACACTTAATCCCTCGAATACAACAAACCAAGATAGAGAATATCGTTATTTCAGACCATGCTCCCATTTGGTTCAAATTAGCTCTCTCACGCCCTAAAGTAACCTCCAATAACTGGAGATTCCCTACCTATTTATACAAATGTGCCTCGTTTAAAGAAAACTTAGACTACCATTTTTTAAATTTTGTAGATGACAATATCCAACATGTAGACGATATTAACTTACTGTGGGCCACCTCTAAACCAGTTATGAGAGGACACATAATCGCGTTGGTTGCAAAAAAACGCAAGGAACTTTTAAATAAATTCCGTCAGGTGAATGGAAAACTCACAAACGCTTATACGGCATTACAACAGGATGATAGCGCCCTTAATAGAGAGAATTATAAAGAGACCAAAAACATTTATGATGCCCTTTGTGAGGAGCAAGCCCAAATTTCTCTGAACTTCCAGAAAAACAGATACTATAGATAAGGTAACAAGCCTGGGCGTTTATTGGCCAATTTGGTTAAGGCACAGACCCCCGTCAAACGAATTGCCTCTCTTAAGCTAGATAGTGGAGAAACGGTCTTAAAACCGGAATCTATATCAAACGCCTTCTTACAATATTATCAACACCTATATACAGCTGAGACTGATCGGTTACAAGAAGGAGTGCAATTTCTTCGTGACGCTGCACTCCGTAAACTCACAGATACTGAACGATCTACCTTATCCGCCCCAATATCGGAGTTAGAAGTCAAATCCTTGATTTCGTCATTACCAAACAATAAAACCCCTGGCCCTGACGGCTTGCCAGCCGAGTACTATAAATTATTAGCCCCACATTTGATTCCCCATCTGGTTACTCTATTTAATTCCATTATGGAAGGGAACTCTCCACCAACCGACTTTAATACGGCTAGAATCATCATATTACCAAAACCAAATAGAGACCCAACAAAGCTTCAGTCATATCGCCCGATATCTTTATTAAACCAGGATATAAAAATATTCACAAAAATAATAGCATTGAGACTACAAACTATCCTCCCGAACCTTCTCCACCCGGCCCAAAAAGGCTTCACTAGAGGCAGACACTCAGTACAGAATGTAAGACAATTACTAGCGGCAATGATTCATACACACCAAACTAAAGAGGTATCTAATATTATAATTAGCTTGGACGCCGATAAAGCGTTTGACAGGATTTCTTGGAACCACTTAATCAGAATATTTAAATTCCAATATTTCGGTCCCACTTTCGTTAGGGCATTTAGAGCCATATATGGTACACCGGAGGCATTTCTGACCATTAATGGTTTAAATACTTCCCGGTTTACATTAGGCAGAGGAACAAGACAAGGGTGTCCCCTTTCGCCTTTGCTCTTCAACATTGCCCTTGATCCATTTATTCGCCATTTGATCCATTTAAAGGAATGGAAAGGTATTATGGTAGCAGGTAAAGAAACTAAAGTAGCAGCATTCGCTGACGACCTTTTATTATATGTACATAACACTAGGGAGGCTACCCCATTCATATTACAAAAGTTAGAAGATTTCAAAATTATATCTGGTTTTACTGTGAATATCGACAAAACCAAGGCATTGGCATTTTTCCCGGAGGAACAAAAACAATGGCGTGGTGGGAACTTTCCATTTCAGTGGGCAAAAAATTCCTTAACGTATTTGGGTTTAAACATTCCACCTCACCCGGCACAGTTATATAAGATAAATATCCCCGGGGTAATTCATAGTATTGACAGGGATTTGAAAAAATGGAAGAATCTGCCACTTTCGGTGTTTGGTAGATGTCATTTAATTAAAATGGTGTACTTCCCTAAATTATTATATTATCTTCAAATGCTGCCCTACTTGATAACAAAAAAGGATAGCTCCCTTTTAGACAGGATCTTCCGCATATTCATTTGGTCTGATAAGAGACCTAGAACATCGTTGTTCAAACTAAGACAACCAATACATCTAGGCGGGATAAACCTGCCGTGTGCCCAGGAGTATAGCTTGGCAGCCATATATAGGTATGCGATTGATTGGATTCGGCGGGATAATGTATATACTAATATAGACCTGGAACAGGCCTTTAGTCCCGAGACCCACCTCATAAATCTATTACATACAACACCAGCAGGTTGGCCGGAAAGACTCAAAGATAACCCTTTACTATATTCCACTTATAGAGCCTGGCGGAAAGTCAGGAAAAAACTGGGGCTTCCACCAGAACATTCAATCTCTCTTACCTTTGCGTTAAACCAGAAATTTCCTGCAGGCCTTCGCCCTAGTATATTTAAACAATGGGAACCTAGAGGGCCGTATAAACTTTCACACTTTTGCCACCCTGTAACTGGGAAAATCTACGACTATAATACGCTTCGATCTAAATTTCCAGAAACAAGAATTCCACTATTTTCTTACTTAATCTACTCAGAAAAAAAACTCCACTTCTTTAATATACTCTTATATTAGGACCACTTTACAGTTAACCAGCGATAACAAAGGGCTAAAGAGGTGGACTGATACTTTCCCACACCTGACTCCCAAGGAGATACTTAAAGCCTATACAAAAATGAACACGCAGCTAATATCGACCTCGTACAAAGAAATGTCTTATAAAATACTACACAGGGTTCATCTGACACCTAAATTACGGCATATTATAGGATATGCACAAAACAATAACTGCTATAAATGTCGCAGTCCGGAGGCGGACCTTACTCATTGTTTATGGTCTTGCACCATAGTGCAGAGTTTTTGGAAGACCATTCAAGGCTATATCACTGATACTTTGAAAATAAACTTCACAATTACTTGCGATTGGGTTTTTTGGAACATATACACTCCAGAGATGTGTCGTTGTCTCAAGGGAGGGGAAGGAAGACTTCTTCTTTATATAGCTGCCACATCCAAAAAAGCTATATTATCTCAGTGGATAAACCCAATATCACCCACACTGCACATGGTCACATCTAGATTGAACTTCCTGTTTAAAATGGATTGGATTGATACCACTTTTAATAAAGAACGAGGGGGAAGCAAATTCTTTGGTATATGGCTAGCTTACATCCACAGTCTACCTTCTGCCACTAAGGAACTTTTAACACACTGCTTCCAAACCACTACTTGGTACTATCAAGAAATGTTACTGGGTAAACCTCCTTTCTAAAGATGGGATCTTGAGATGCAGATACAAGTTAAATTAATGCCTTATAGATATGATGTATATGAGATTTACGGCTTTAAGATATGTCTATGTTTGTAAGCTAATGCAACTTCCTCCAGATAGATTTTGTATTTTCCATGTCATCTTTTGTATATTGGCGGAAACAATGTTATGCAGAAGCCGCTTTGTATTACATTGTGTTTTTGTACAACTGCAGAACCTTGAATAAAAAATGTTAAAAAAAAAAAAGAACGCAAACGATACAGATTGTGAAACTTTGCAAACAAGCATCTTTCAAAATTCAGAGATGTAACAGCACCAACTAATGGGAAGCTGGAGGGGGAACCACAGCACCTTACTTACACAGGATATAACTGCAGCTGGAAGATGGGTTTTGGAAATTTGACTTTCTGTAAACCGCAAATTATTCAAGCAGCAAAGTCACGCAATGACTGGGAGGAGTGGAAATCAGCGATAGATAAGCAACTTACAATGGCTGATAACAGAACATGGACTGTAGTTGATAGTAACATTAAAATAGTTGAGAAGTGAGTATTCTATAAAAAAATTTAACACAGAAGGAACCATTGCCTGTTACAATGCCTACCTTGTTGCACATTATGGTTAGTTATTTTTGTATATACTCTGCATGATTTACAATTGTACCTATTAGACTAAAACTCAAAGTTTTTAAATATAGAACTAATTGATGAATGGATGATATTTTCTTAGAGGGAAAGATTTGCCATTTTTCCTTTTAAAAAGGTTAGTAAATCTAGCCCCTAGAGCAGCGGTTCCCAAACTGTGCACTGCGGCTCTCTGGGGTGCCGCGAAATGTCTGACAGTCTGCCGACTAGTGGAAGTGCACAGATTTTCCTGCTTTATGCGTGTGATGTCACTACGCACAGTTCAGTGTTGCTGGGAGGGCAGCGTTTGCTTAACTACGCCGCCATCCGAGCGTAGCTAGCCTCGCTTATGCCAGCTGAAGTTAGGGTAGCCTTCAGCCGGTGTAAGTGAGGATAAATACGATGGGGCAGGAGGAGTCCCACGATGTTACGCTGAGCGTTAGTACGCTCAGCGCTATATCGTGCATCTGGATCAGGCCCATGATGAGGAGGGAGACAACACAGGAGGAGATGATGGGGAAGGGGGACAACACAGGAGGAAATTATGGGGAGCTGATGAGGGAAAGGAGAAGGAGAGATGATGGAGAGAACTGACATAGGTGAGATAATGAAAATTGGGAGATGATAAATGGAGAGTGGGGCGATGATGATAATGGTATAGTGATGAATGGGTAGGGGGAGATGATAAAGGAGGAGGAGGAGGGTGAACTGAAGAAGAGGAGGGGAAAATGATGAAGGGGAGGGAGATAAAAAAAATGTGGAGGGGGAGGTGATGAAGATGAGGGGGGATGATGAAGGGGATAGAGAAATGATAAAGAGAATGGGAAAGATTATGAGAATTGGGAGATGATGAATGGGGAGGGGGTGATGATAAAGTGAATGGGGAGGTTGAGATGATGAAGGGGGGTGTTAATACCATGACCAATTTGTTCATTTTCTTAATACTAACACCTTTAATTTAAAATTCACATATATTTATGATCCTATTTAATTTAACTTTCTGGATGTCACACTTTACTAAGGACAGTTGCATTGTTTGCAGGAACTACTGCAAGCCTATAGACTAGGTTTACTCATTGGCTAATGTTTACTCATTGGCTAAGGGCTCTAGAAATAGCACTCAGAGAGACCACCTTGCCAGTGGGTGAGTACAGAACAGGTATGCACAGTATATCCCAGGTTCACTAGGACTATTTTCAACAAGAGGTTGATTGAAGAGGAGTTGGACGAGGGTAAATCCAGAGTGAAGGTGCAGAGATGTAGCTGAAGGCTGACACGCCTGGCGTCACAATATGTAGAAATGACAGAAAGAAAGAAACGGAGCAGAGAACACAGGAAAGACATGTAGAAATAAAAACTGAGAAAAGTCAGTAATTGAAAGGTAAAAAGGAACAGAGAGGCCACCGTGAGTGATAGTATGGACAAGGTATAAATAAATGGAGAGGACACTACATCCTAAGGGATGTCACAGGTGCTCAGTGATGGGTGCTGCTCAATATAAATCTCTAGGAGGAGTACACAGAAAGTTTAGGAGTCGTTACTCCATGTGGTTAAACAGGTTATAATAACCTAGACGTGGTAGAACTTTGAATGAAAGTTAAGTCTGGAGAGATAGTGATTAAACCTTATATGGAGGCTGTTGCTGAAAAAAAAGTCAATGCTCATATACAGTACCTCATATGTCCCAGGCACTTGCCAGAAAGAAGAACTCCCTGTACCGGTGCATCTGATCTCCTCTATAGTTGGAGGCATACACTGTGCTGTGTACTGGTCTGTCCTCTATGAAGCTTATGCACGTTACACTGCTTGGCAACCAGTAAGATTAATAGTCTGCAGTTGCTGGAAAGAGTATTCCACTATGCTTCATATCAGTCTTTAATATTTTTTCATATTTTTTCTTTTTTGGCACATTACCAGTAAGTTGGTAACAATTTCCAGTCCGTGTCTTTGTAGTGATCATGCACATAGTTACATATTTTATTAAATAACTCTGTACTTGGACCAGTGCTATTTAATATCTTTATAGGTGATATTACCTGTGGTATCGAGGGGAAAAGATGCCTTTTTGCAGATGACACAAATATGTAACAGGTTAGACATGCCTGGAGGGGTATACAAAATGAGGGAGGATCTAGATAGACTGGAGGAATGGTGAAGAGTGTGGCAACTGCAGTTTAATGCCAAAAAATGCAAAATCATGCACTTAGGGCACAAAAACCCAAAAGATCAATATGTCATTAATGGCACTAGATTAGAAACTACTGAGGAGGAAAGGGATCTAGGAGTCATTATTTCCAGTAACTTGAAGGTAGCCAAGCAATGTAACAAAGCAATGACAAAGGCAAGTCAGATGCTTGGTTGCATAGGGAGAGGAATTAGTAGCAGAAAGAGAGAAGTAGTAATGCCCCTTTATGGATCGATGGTACGACCTCACCTACAATACTGTATTCAGTTGTGGAGGCCATATCTCCAGAAAGACATAAATACATTAGTAACTGTGCAAGAAGAGCAACTAAAATGGTCCATGGCCTGTGTCACAAATCATACCAAGAAAGGCTAGAGGAACTAAATATGTATAGCTTAGAGCAGAGAAGGGAGAGGGGTTTATATGATAGCAGCTTTCACATATATCAAGGGTTGTGACCGGCTAGAGGAGGGGACATTTTTCAAAGAAAGAGGTGTAATAGAACACAAGGGTATGAATATAGACTGGAGGGTGGTAGATTCAGAGGAAATGTGCGGAAAAATTACCCTTATCCTAATACTAACCCTAACCCTCCCTTCCCCTTAGCCTGACCCTAACCTTCTCCTTTTCTGATCTATGCTTTCTCCACGCTAATACACTCTTCCCCACAGCCTAACCCACAGCCTAACACTGCATCCCCTTCCTGCAGTCTAACCCCAAGACCCCCATACTATGCTTCATCCCCTTCCTGAAGCCAAACCCTAAATCTCCTCTTTTACACTGCATCCCCTCACTGCAGCCTAAACCTAAGTCTCCCCTTCTACACTGCATAACCTCCCCGCAGCCTAACCCTAAGTCTCCACTAACCTGTCTGTGTACTGTTGGATGCTGCGGTGGGTCTTGCTTGTCGGAAAGCTAATGAATGGGGAAGTTTTTGAAAATTAGATTCAAAATACTGACCCATTCATTATAAAATATTTCTTTTCTCACATTTTCGCAGTGGAGACAGCTGACAATTAGCTGGTGGCTGTCTGTATGTTGCAAATATGAGTTTCATAACGTAATTGATTGCTAAATAGAATAACCTCCCATCTGGTTGGTGGTTGGAGCTAACACAGTAGAACAGTTTAAACATGCTTGGGATAAATATAAGAATATCCTAAATCTCAAACTAAATTGAGGGTAATATAGTATCTAGGGTCAGTTTTCTATAGTTTTAAATAAACTGAGAAGACTGGATAGGCCACATGGCTCTTATCTGCCATCACTTTCTATGTTTCTATCATTGGACTTGATTCACAGATAAGAGTGAGTTAGGTGCGGGCAGATCTGCACCTAACTCACTCTTCCAGCCCCCAACCCGCCCCTCGTTTTTAGGTACCTCATAGCACTTACGAGTTCCATAGGGCTGTCTTATCTGTACGGACATTGCACCTCCCCCCCCCCCTCCCCCGCTAATCTAAATACCTCCCCCTCCCACTTTTAACTAAACACTCCTTGAGGCGGCATTATCACGCCTCTTTCTAACTCAATTAACTGGTACGTAGATTGCATAAATGACCTACTACCCAAGCTTCTTAAGTGTGAACAATTTGTGGTTTGTTATTTGTTATATATATATATAATAGCCACAAAGAGAAATCACTCTGGAGACTGTATTAATGAAAATATTAGCCTGTTAATAGGCTATTATTTTCATTAATACAGTCTTCAGAGTGACTTCTCTTTGTGGCTATTACTTTTGGATTATTGATTGAAGACCACCAGGAGCAGTTCATAGTTACAGAGGAGTGACAGTTTTTTGTGTGGTATATATATATAGGCAGAGGGGAAAGGTGGCACTCTGAGATTTGTGAGGTCCAAAAACGACACTAGGTCAGACGTCTATAATATATATAGACGTCTGACCTAGTGTCGTTTTTGGACCTCACAAATCTCAGAGTGCCACCTTTCCCCTCTGCCTATATATATATACCACACAAAAAACTGTCACTCCTCTGTAACTATGAACTGCTCCTGGTGGTCTTCAATCAATAATCCAAAAGTAATAGCCACAAAGAGAAGTCACTCTGAAGACTGTATTAATGAAAATAATAGCCTATTAACAGGCTAATATTTTCATTAATACAGTCTCCAGAGTGATTTCTCTTTGTGGCTATTATATATATATATAACAAATAACAAACCACAAATTGTTCACACTTAAGAAGCTTGGGTAGTAGGTCATTTATGCAATCTACGTACCAGTTAATTGAGTTAGAAAGAGGCATAATAATGCCGCCTCAAGGAGTGTTTAGTTAAAAGTGGGAGGGGAAGGGTTTTAGATTAGCTGGGGGAGGGATTTAGATTAGCTGGGGAGGTATTTAGATTAGCGGGGGAGGTGGGGAGAGGCAATGTCTGTGTGTAGTTTCCTTCTTAAAAAGGAAATTCCTAAGATGAGTGATAT
>WWET01001388.1:245665-272284 GCA_011038615.1 Limnodynastes dumerilii | reverse complement strand
TATTGGCAGTATTTGGTGACAGTTCTGGGGGAATTGTTAGAATTATTGACGGATGTGTGCTATGTATTATTGGCAGTATGTGTACTATGTATTATTGGCAGTTTTTGGTGACAGTTCTGGGGGAATTGTTAGGGTTAATGACGGATGTGTTCTATGTATTATTGACAGTTTTTGGTGACAGTTCTGGGGGAATTGTTAGAATTTTTGACGGATGTGTACTATTTATTTTCGGCAGTATTTGGTGACAGTTCTGGGGGAATTGTTAGAATTATTGACAAATGTGTACTATTTATTTTCGGCAGCAATTGGTGACATTTTTTATTGGTGCCATTTTTTATTGGTGACATTTTTTTATTGGTGACATTGTTTTATTGGTGACATTTTTGGGGCATTGGCGTTAATGATGCATCTATGCCGTGTTATCAGCAGTAATGGGTGACATTAATGAGGACGTTGAGACACCGCTCCCGGCACAGGATGACAGGGCATGTTGATGCCTGTAGCACTACAAGCATGTCCTGCCTTGTTGTTGTTCTTTGAAGTCAGTCGGAATTCTAGCTGTCAGTAGTTATTGTCGGGTCTTGCTTAGCGGGAGGGATTTTAAATTGCCATTAATTTTTTTTTGCCAGTATATTTTATGTGTCGGGATTTTCAGTGTTGCCGGTAATTTTTTTTTGCCGGTATTTTTTATGTGTCTGGATTTTTTGTGATGGTATTTTCAATTGCCGGTAATTTGTTTTGCCGGTATTTTTTATGTGTTTGGATTTTTAGTGATGGTATTTTCAATTGCCGGTAATTTGTTTTGCCTGTATTTTTTTATGTGTCTGGATTTTCAGTGCCGGCAAACTCGTGGAGGTATTTTTACTGCCGGAATTTTTACCCCCAGGAAATACTACCAGACCCGTCATTTCGGCCAGATGCGCACTTAAGAAGCAGAAGCTTCTTAAGTGTTAATCAGGCCCATTGATATTAGAATTGCCAATACCCAGGTGACAACTGCTTATCGGCATCATGTACTGATTGGGAGTTATGTGCTTATACCAGAAGGAACAGTGGTTGCACATGGGGTAGATCCAGAACTACATTTGCAATACGATTCCTCGCGTAGCGTATTTACGCGTGCATACCTTCTATACACTCCCCTTGTCACACCCCTTGAATGTACGTATTTTGACCAAGATACGCTTTCCAAACCCTACCTTAACTTTTGGCAACGTAACCGATATGATCCGCTCACGTACATATGGGCAACGCGTATTTACGCAACTAGGCACGCCCATACTGTACACTTTAAATACAAACCCCCACCTACATAACGTATTTCAGAGGTATTTTGGACTCAAATAAAATTGTCACACCCACACGTAAGTATTTATGTGACAAATATGTGAATGGCCCATAAGTTCACATTTACTCTACGTTACGGATCGTATTTTCTATGATGCGCATGCGCAGTACTTACAAAAACGTGATTTTACGACTCCGCCACGCGTAAATTCGCTCACAAGCATTGTTCTGGATCTGGCCCATGGTTAGTAAGTTGCGGGACTGCTGTACTTCATTCTGGAGGGACAGAGCTCTGATTCAGTACAATCTATTACCGGCTGTGAGAGAGCATAATAAGCCATTGGACCAGCTTGTTATTTCCGGAGTGAGACGGAGTTCTCTCTCGTTACATTGATTGCAGCAATCGCAACTAACTGCAGACTTAACATCGGACCAGTTATTTGGAATTCACCACTCTGGATGTAACTAACTGCTAATTGTTGAAAGAAATAAGTGACATCTCACTTTACTAATGGTTTGGACCCCCAGGAGCAAGATATACTAAGCTACAGGTTTGGAAAAATGGAGATGTTGCCCATAGCAACCAATCAGATGCCAGCTGACTTTCACTAGTATGTAATATTAAAGTGAGAGCTAGTATCTGATTGGTTGCTATGGGCAACATCTCCACTTTTCTTTTCCTAGTAACTCTGGCCCCAGGACTTTTACATTGCAGAAGACAGAGTTCTGTGTATACCAATTCCATCTGGAAATTTAGAGAAAGCATAGAGCCTAATTTATTGACTGCGTTACAGTATATTTCTGGTTGTTTGCAAGGCTGCATTTGGTGTTGCTGCAGGTATGATCCAACTTTATCAACTAAAGTTATAACATCTACTTTTATTTCCAAATAGAGATAGATAGATAGATAAAATATTTTGGGGGGTCATTGCCAAGTTTTCTTAACTCATATCATGTTCTGTGCTGTAGAGTATCATGAATTTTCTTTTTCACAGTCGGGGATAACAGATCCATATAAGACTCCCATACCTCAAAAAAGTCTTCAGTTTTACTTTCTTTGTCTAATAGCGTTTCCACCCAGTCCATTTTAAACACAAAATACAATTTTTACTTAAACAGTTGGATAGATGGAGGGCTGCCAGTAATCCATTGCTGCAAAATAGTTTTTTTTAGCTACTGCACTTTGTATAGATAAGAGACGCCTAACCCTCCATGAAATTGTTTGTCCTGAAGGGAGAATACCGAACACCGCCCATTCTGCTGATAAGGGGAGAAAGCCTATGAGGTGTTCTTCTGTGAACCTTTTTACTTGGAGCCAAAAATATTGAATTAAAGGGCAAACCCAAAAGCAGTGGAACATATCTGCTCCAGACTCTAAACACTTAGGGCATTTATCATCGGCAGACAACCCAGCCTTTAACATTCTTTTTGGAGAAAAGTACGCGTTGTGATAAAGATTTAAAAACTTTAATTGATACTGACTGGAGGACAGAATTTTGCAGGAATGATTCATGGAGCACAATATGCCTTCACAGGACATTGTTGGAAAGTAAGGCAACCACTGCGACATACCAGTTTGCACACCAGCCTGATCGAGAGGGTCTCTGAGAATTCTATAATTTTTGGAGATATCTTTACAACCAGAGGGTGGGAGGGACAGAAGGGTATCTAGTAGATTTAGGAGGTCCGGGCCAGACAAATTACGCAAGATTATGCTAGTGTAGTGTTTTGCCTGCAGAAAAGGTAATTGATGCTGGGTTATGAATCGAAATTTTTCCTTCGCTTGAGCAAATGTAAAAGGTTTTTTAAGCTGTTTGTTTATGAGATTGCCCACTGAGAGCAAACCGTCCCTTCTCCAGCCAGGGAAGGGGCAGTTGGACTCGCCATTTTGGAAATCGAGATTACCCACAAAGGGAGGGAATATTGATTTGTGTGCATTCAATAGGTGCTTGTAGTGCAGCAGGTGCCACACCCTCCTAGTCGACCACAATAAAGGATTATCTTATTGTTCCTGTGTGATCTCTTGGTCGTGTAAATGGAGGAAGCTCACCAAATGTATCCCTGGCAGGAATCCAGATTTCACCTGCGTATTGGCATACATGTTTTAGTCATGAAGCCAATCCCTTACAAAGCGCAATATTGAGGCCAGGTTGTAGTCCCGCGCGTTAGGAAAATTTATACCCCCATTGTTTTTCTGTTGCTGGAGTTTAAGAAGGCTGATCCTGGGCCGTTTACCTGCCCAAATAAACTTGTGGAATAGAAAATTTAGCTGCTGAAGGTCCTTAGGTTTGATGAGAAGTGTCAAGGCTTGTATGGTATACATCAGCCTAGGGAAGGAGACCATTTTAATTAAACTTGCCCTGCCTAGAAATGACAGGTGTAAGTGCTTCCAACCCTCCAGCTCAGTGGTAATGCGTGTGAGAGACTCCGACAGCTCATAAAGTTTAGCAGGGTTTTTGGACAGTTTTACTCCTAGATAGGTGATATAGTGGCGTGCCCATTGCAATGCAAAATTCACGCTCCAGCGTGGTCTAGTGATCCCCCTTCGGAGATACGGAGATACAGAGCTACGGATTTAGACATATTTATCCGGAAACCTGAGACAGACCCAAAGGCATCCAATTTGTCTAATATCGGTTGTAAGGCGGTTTTAGGATTGGAAATGTATAACAATACATCGTCCGTAAATGCGGATAGCTTGATTTCTGCATTACCTACAGATATACCCCGAAACAGAGGCCAGCTCTGAAGAGTACGGAATAAGGGATCTATGCAAATGTTGAATAGCAATGGGGACAACGGGCACCCTTGCCTAATACCCCTCTCCATCACAATAGGTGCCCCTTTCATGTAATTAATTAACAAAGTAGTAGAGGGATTGTGGTAGAAGTATTCCACCAGCTGAATGACGGGTCAAATTCCCTGCAATGTAAAACTGCCCGCAAATGTAGCCATTATGAGAAGAGTTAGTGTTATTTAATTTTACCATAGCCGCTATAGCTGTACAAATAGCCCGGACAGAGTGAGGCCCTTGCACAAAACCCATCTGATGGTCTGTCAGAAGAGTGGGGAGGATAGATTGTAAACGTGTCGCCATAATAGATAGATTTTAAAATCTGTATTTAAGATATTGGTCGGTAAAAGTCTACGTTTTGAGGGTCTTTACCCGGCTTTGGGATAAGGGTCATAAGCGCTGAGTTAAACGAGGGGTATAAGGGTTGATTGTAGTGGATTTCATGAAAAAGCTCTAATAAGCTGGGAATTATTTTGTGTTGCAAAAGCTTATAATATTCACTCATATAACCGTCCGGCCCCGGGGATTTACCTGAAGTAAATCTAGTGAAGAGTGGAGATTACTGCTGAGATTTCTTCTGTTGTGATTGGTGCAGAGAGAATTTCATTTTGACCTAGTGAAAGTTGGGGCAAGTTAGCATCTCTCAGAAATTGGTCTCGAGCCTCTGAATCATTTGGTTGGGCCTTATATAAATAAGCAAAATAATCTGTAAATTGTTTTATAATTTCCTCAGTATGCAGCAATACTCTATCTTTTTGGCAATGCTTAATGGCCGTGATATGGGTTCTTTTACGCCACTGTTTGGACATGGTGGATAATAACCTGCCAGTTTTGTTGCCCCAATGGTAAAATTGATTTCTTATGAAATCCAAATTGGTCCGGGCTTGAGAGGTTAGAAAGCCTTCGAGAAGTCTACGGGCCTCCAGATACACCGAATAGGATCCTTTTGCAGAGGAATCTACGTAAAAATGGAAAGCGTCCATCACACCTCTGCGAAGCAGATCATATTGCACCCATGAATCCTTTCTCTTTTGTGACATATAACTGATTATATGCCCCCTCATCACCGCCTTAGACGTCTCCCATAAAAGCACCGGGTTGTCCCAGTGCTCTAGGTTATCGTCCAGAAAATCTGTCCAATGTCTAGTGAGATAGTTTTAAAAATCAGCAGAATGGTACAGGCTATATGGAAAACGCCAAAGGCGGGACAACAAGGGAGCATTAGGAATTTGTAAAGATATCGGGCCGTATGCAGAACAGAGTAGATTGCAACGTAGATTGCATATACGCGGTCTTTAAGACCGCCTATAAGGAAATCTATGTTGCAAGAAGTAACGTAGATTACGTAACAAAATTACTGCGCATTGCATTTGCGGCCGGAGTTTTCAGCAATGTGTTACTGCGCATGCGCAGTAATTTTGTTACGTAATCTACGTGATGCATACGGCCCATCATCACCATCGCATTGTCAGAGACCAGAATATCTCCAATCCCAGCAACAGTGACCCGCGGCAGCAGTGTATCGGAGATTAGAACGTAACCTATACGTGATTGAGAGTGGTGTACTCTAGAGCTGAACGTATAGGACCGGTCTGTGGGGTGTAACAATTGCCAGGGATCACTGAGCTGGAGGGTGTTTTTTAGCGCATCCAGATGCATCCACAGATGCGGATTTAAGTTAGCACTGGGTGGTGACTTGTCGATAAGAGGATTGTCTACAGTGTTAAAGTCCCCTCCCATTATTATATTGTTAAAGGATTTGCTGTTCAGTAATTGCGTAATTGAACAAAAAAATTCCCGGGGACAGTGATTCGGACCATAAATATTCACAAGCATGTATTTCATATGCCAAATCCTAATATCCAGCAAAAGAAACCTCCCCTCCGGATCGTGTACTTAGTCTTAAACTTTGTATTGTAAGTGCCTACCAAAAATGATTGCCACTCCTCTAGTTTTAGTGGTATAGAAGGATGTGTAACAATCGCCCAACCAGTTAGCTCTGAGTGTAGAACCATCCCCCTCCCTCCAGTGAGTTTCGTGTAGAAATATTAAATCAGGGTGTGAACATTTTAGATGTGTGCTAACCTTCTTACGCTTGATGGGAGTGTTCAATCCACCCACGTTCCAAGAGATCACTTTTAGGAGAGTGGGTCCCGCTATGTCACGACAATTAGTATTACAATTTGGCGAAGTCATTCTACCCCAATCCGTGACAGAGGAGGCCGTGTCATACCGGAAACAAGGAATATAGCTAGACGAGGCCGGGCTGTCTGCGGCAAGTCTTGAGGATGGCTCTCTCCCACGCACATCACCAATATAAATGGAAAAACAAGGAATATTGATGAGATACATTAGTTGTGAAATAAGAAGAGCAGGCATTGAACAATGCAGCGTTAACAATTTTATATAACAAAAACAAAACAATAAATGGTGGGCCCCATTCTTCGCATGGGTCGCCCACTAAATGAGCCCTTGGAATGACTCAATAGTAACATTAGCAACAATTGGAGAAACATTGCCTTCGGGGCCATTATTAGCATTGAAACACAACCAACTAAGAGAATAAGTTGAACATCTCACACCACTCCAGACTATGGCCACAATACCGAGTCACACTGGAAGATCCGGTGGGACCGGTACCGGACAATTTAAATTTAGGTGGTCTTTGGCTTGCTGAGGGTCATTGAAAAAGAAGGTCTAACCATTCTCTATCACTCTGAGTTTGGCTGGGTACAGTAGCGCAAACTTCTTGTGTTGTTCACTTAACAAACAACATACTTCAGAGAAAGCCCTTCTCTTTTGGGTTACTTCCACCGAGAAGTCCTGGAATAGGAAAATCCTGTGACTCTCAACCTCCAGATGTTGTTTCTGACGGTAAACAGAGAAATATTTTTCCTTGACTAGTCAAGGAATTTGGCAATTGCAGGTCTGGGCTTGTTCTGAGGACCCTGCCTATCTGGTTCCAGTCTGTGGGCTCTTTCAATTTGTGGTGGTGCATCCGGGCTAAATATCCCCAATGATTGTGGAATGAGGACGCCTATAAACTCTAACAATTGATTGCCCCTGATGGATTCTGGAATCTCCACAAAACGCAGATTATTGCGCCTGTGGCGATTTTCTAAGTAATCAAGTTTATTGGACATAGTCTGGATGGTTTGAGCTTGCGCGTTTACTGTTGCCCGAAGAGTCTGTACTGAATCTTCAGTGTCACCAGTCCGCTGCTCAAGGGTTGACAATTACTTTTTATATATTTTATATATTTTGTCTTTTTAATTGTTTGAGTATATTTTAAGCAACATAAATTAAAAGTTAAGTTTGTACTGCCAGACTTTTGATCGGCATATTGTCACTCTGTGTATCAAAATCTATAAAACTGTTATTGTTGGTTTGTTTGGATTATCTACAAGTTGTACGGTGGGAGTCTCCGGTACGAGGGCTGTCTTTTAGAAAAAGTTCATTTTCGACTGTCTCTATTTTGAATAGGCAGCCATTTTCTTTTTAAGAATGGGTGAGTATGCCGATCAGCATACTCATCCATTCATTTTTGGAAGCGCCACTCGCCGCACCCGAAACCTGCTGCAGACACTACTAGAGCGGTAAGTAACCTCTCTGGGGACTTTTATGGTTAGGGGAAGGGTTAGGGTTAGGCTCTGGGGAAGAGAGGGTTAGGGCCATGGAAGGGAAGGGTTAGGGTTATGCTACGGGGAGGAGAGTCTTAGGGTTAGGCTGTAGGGAAGGGAGGGTTAGAGTGTTCGGTGCTCCGGGAAACGATTGCTTTGCCTCTTCGGAACTGGCTGGGAGAGAATGGCCTTTTACACTGATTTTTCCTTTCAGCTGTCACTTGAAAATAAAAGGAGAAAAAACAGACTAGTGTAATAAGTTCCAGTAATATTTATTCACACATTAAACACATTATACACTTTGAGCCACGGTCAGCTTGAAACGCTTTGGAATGAGCACAAGGATAGGCTAAGGTCCTCTTCAATAATGGACCTCTCCACAATCATACTCCTGCACATTACAGCTAATGGGACCTTGGGCCATGGACCCCTACAGGAGGATTACAAAGACTTGTTCATCTTTCAGGACACCTGGTATGAGGGGAGGGATTCCGTAGAGAGAGGTGTAGCCGTTTATATTTTATTAGTATTTTAATCTGTGTTTTATGTGTGAAAAAATATTATTGGAACAGATTACACTAGATTTTTTTTTCTCCTTTTTCAAGTGACAACTGAAAGGAAAAACCAGTGTAGCATTAGTTAACAAACTGGAACTAAACCTTACACTGTAGGTTGCCTGCCATCATTTTATTTAATCCTATTGTTACGGTACCCCGGGCTTACCCCAACAGGGAACCGGAGTGACCAGAGAGAGAGAGAGTGAAGGAGTTTATGTGTAAATTTGCACATTTATAACATATGTAGATTTTGAATATTTATATATTTATTTTTATTATTAGAGGAGTGATAGACCACCAAACCCAAAGTACTCTGAGGCTCATAAAATAGTACCAGAAACTTTTCTACATTTCATTGTCATAGAATCCCAAATAAATACTGCCTTTGACTCTGAAGGTACCACGTTTTGTCTCACATCTCACAGTAAGTATCAAAATCAAGTTTGTTATTCTGAAGTTGTTGTATAATGTAGTCAACCAGCCTGTCACACTCAGCCGCAGACGCCGCTGCATTTACCTGACCAGGAGCCATCTGTCAGCGGCTCTTCCACATCATGCCCGCTCTCCAGCCCTCCAGAGGTGCCACTCCCAATAGCGGTAGCCTCCTGCACAGCGTCCATTGCTGCATGTGTGCAGCGTAATGTCTGGGAATTGGGCATCTGCACCACTATCCTCTGGTGCATGGATGTCGCCATCTTGGCTTCTGTCATACGATTCCCAGCAGCCACTAAGGTACTCCTCTGCAGCACACATGATCCCTCCAGCCAATCTGTGCACTGAGCGGGCTACTTAAACCCTGTGTACTGATCCTTCAGTGCCAGAACAACTTGGTTCTTCAAGGTGCCTGGTTCCAGCCATTCTTCCATCCAGTCCAGCCTGTCTTGCATCCGGTCTGTTTTGCATCCTGCTCCCTAAATCCCTTGCTAGAGAAATCTGCTTCTCCAAGCACAGCTGCTTCACTGATCGAGCATGCTTCTCCAAGCTTACCAGCATTACCTGCACTACAGCTACCAGCATTACCTGTACTACTGCTACCAGCATTACGTGCACTACTGCTACCAGCATTACGTGCACTACTGCTACCAGCATTACCTGCACTACTGCTATCAA
Organism: Limnodynastes dumerilii; assembly: GCA_011038615.1. Taxonomy (NCBI): domain Eukaryota; kingdom Metazoa; phylum Chordata; class Amphibia; order Anura; family Limnodynastidae; genus Limnodynastes; species Limnodynastes dumerilii. The sequence goes on along the minus strand of WWET01001388.1, from coordinate 262,916 downwards.
CGTTACCTGCACTAATGCTACCAGCCTGCCTGTGCTCCAGCAGTCCGCTGTCCAGTCCAGCCTCTGGAGCCGTCCAGTCCAGCAGTCCGCTGTCCAGTCCAGTCTCTGGAGCCATTCAGTCCAGTCCGACAGTCCACTGTCCAGTCCAGCCTCTGAAGTCATGCAGACCGCTGTCCAGTTCAGCAGTCCAGTGTCCAAGCCAGTCTCTGGAGCCTCCCAGCTTCCACTACATTGCCTGTCATCCTGCACGCCCCTCGGAACCCACCACTGATCCCAAACATACCCAGACCGTGACAGCCATTTTATGCATTTTTTGTATTTTTTGTCTTTATAAAAGTGTGATCGAAAACTTTAAGTGGTTCAGAAGTTTGAACTGGTACACAGAGCATCGGCACGCCAAAATTGTACATTGCAATACCAAGTCACAACCCCTCGTGATCACAATCTGGCCCCTTTGTTGGAAACTGTTAGTAATGTCATTGCTTTTAAATCTAGATAGTGCAGAAAGCCTGTGATCAGGTAACACAGATCCAAATGCTTGGAAATGAGATGGAAATCTGAAATAAGAATGTCAACACATGGACCACTGCAGGGCCTGTTGTATTTCATATTTTCAAATAACTGGTGCCACATACTGTATTCCAGCACAGCAGTGCATCATTTTCCCCTTCTCTGAGACAAGATGGTGCCTAAAATGTTCTATGTCCATCTTTTTATTTCTTGTCAATTATATTTGCTCTGTAAGTGAAATGTCAGAGAAACTGGAATCAAATAGGTGCCTTATCAATTTTTTATTGCATATTATACCCTTAAATAGGATTCTGCAATGATTGAGCTCACCATTTAATTACCAGTGCTATCTAAGACAATATATAGCATCAGATGGGTTAAACAGCATGCTAAGTGTTCCACTACTCCCCTTTCTCAGTGCCCTTGCGTGGGGCTGTCCAACTAGAAGTGCCAGCCGGGCGCCATCTGCCACGACACTTGGACCTCATAATATTCCCCTTAATTACATTAGCAACGCCATCAGTTCTGGCATTAATAGGGGTGGGGAGAGTATTCTATGCCAGCCTGCAAATCTCCTCTAATTACACTGAACAGCAGTGGCCAGATGTGAAGAGAGAGAGGAAGGGGAAGAGTGAGGTACAAACACAGAAGAGAAATGGAATACAGGGGATACAGCCAATAGTGTCCTTATAAGATTTAGTTTTTTCTTTTCACACAGTACATATCGAGAACCTAAATATATTTAATATTATAACCATGATACCAATGTTATTGCTCAAAATTATCATTATTAGTTAACACAAAAAACTAACTGTGTAGCAATGTATATTCTGAATATATATTTGACCCCGGCCGTTTTCAGGGTCCAACAGGACTCCTTCCTCAAGGTATAGTAGCAGATCATACAGATAGCAGTCAACCTCAACCAGGGTATAGTAGGCTCTGCTACTATACCCTGAGGAAGGAGTCCTGTTGGACCCCGAAACGGCCGTCGGTGAAGTGATGAGCCTAATCTCTTGGAACTTACATATTTACCTTCTACCTATTGGATAATATATGGGACAGTGTTTCATGCATATTAATATTTGTTTTTTTGTTGAGTTCCACCTCATTGGGTCTATCCTGTTTTTTTCTACACTATTGTGAGTATTGTTTCTCACTGATCTTGAACATGTCCAAATATTTTAATGATTTACAAAAACTGGATATGTCCAGAATGCACAAAAAGTTCAAGAGCAGTGAGAAACAATACTCACAATAGAAAAAAACCAAAATGCACAAAAAGTTCAAGAGCAGTGAGAAACAATACTCACAATAGTGTAGAAAAAAACAGGATAGACCCAATGAGGTGGAACTCAACTAAAAACAAATATGAATATGCATGAAACACTGTGAGCTTATTCAGTTCTGTAGTGAAGTTGCTGTACTTTGTGTTTTTCTGCTTGTATAACCATTAAATGAGAAAGATTCTTAGTTGTACGAATTCTAAATATACCATACCACAAAATTACATTATGGCCACAATTTACTCCCTGTATTACTGAAAAATATACAATTATGACAAGTTTTGACCTATTGATTTGCAACTGCCAAATCCCTAGTAATGATGATTACAATAATTATGTACTTGTACATACTGTGTGGGTTTATTTACAAGATTCTGAAATGCTCTTGCTTTATCCACAAAATACACCAAAAATAAGCTTAACTCACATCAAGTAACACACATTGGGGCTAATCAGAGCAAGAGCAAAACAATTGCAATTGTACACCTCAGGTAAACCATGTTGCTGTGTGAAGAGAGCAAATAGCATAGCTTTTTTGTTTAATCTGTAGATTATAGTTGAGCTAGGAAACTTTACTTCTGAACTCTGATGCTGTTATCACAGATTAAACTTGCCCTCCTTTGCAGTTCATTATTGCTGACTTGAACATTTTCAACTGATTTTCCATAAAAACTCAAACTCTGGATCAGACCCTTTGTCATTTAAACTGATTTACGTAATCATTTACATCTAGAGATGAGCGGTTCGGATTTTGTTAAATCTGACAGATCCAAATTTTGGGGTTCCAAGGTGAACCAAGGCGGGACTTGGATCTTCTTACCAAATTTGGATCCCAAATCAAGGCAAAAGCCATTTTCCTGGAAATGTTGGATCTCGCAGTTTTGAATTCTGCAGCCTGAAATCGCTCATTATTTGTCACCCCTTTTGTGATTGGAGAGTTCAGGAGCACTATTCTCGCATGTTTGTGCGGGTTTATAAGACACTTCCTCATGATTCTAGAACCATTATAGATAGGAAATTGGTGGTGAAACAACGGTGTGTGCTGTAGCTCTGCTGTCTATATATACTCTTAGAGGGGGTAGATCCAGAGCTACGTGCTTGCTACTTTACATAGCGTGCCGTATTTACGCTATCATCTAAGCACTCCCCTAGGCAATCCCCTTGCATATACGTACTTTGGCCGTTTTATGTCTACCGAACCCTACCTTAACTTTACGCACCGTAAGTACTGACGTACGTATAAGTAGTTACAAGCCTAAGCACTCCCATACTGTACGATTTAAATGCCTCACCTCACCTCTGAAGCATAATTACGGGTGTCGTATGGCTGACACACCCCTTCGTCCTGTTGATACGTGACTGGCCATTGCACTCTGAGTTACGTGGCATAAAATCTGCTGCACATACGCAGTAAGTACTAATGTGCGTTTTTACATTACCGTAAAATCGCTAGCATATGTAGATCTGGATCTGGCCCATAGACTGTGCTAGTTATATACCTATCCAATTTTGTAGGACAGTGATAATGCTCTGCTGTTAAATAAGAAGACAACAGCCCTTATTAGGGCTCTCTTTTTATTTTAAAAATATAGGTGGCTAGGTGTACTGCACATTGAACAGTGCACAGTATTTTTTGCAAGAAGCCATTACACCAATTAGTGGTTAGTAGTAGGCTAGCAATTTTTGTTCAAGCAGTGGACACATTAAGAAGAACTGTATTATTTTTAAGCAGAATATTTACTTGTAGTGTGACTGCTGACTACTCAATCAATCTTACAATTCTGTAGTATAGAGTTGTGCACACAATAGTATTTTTCATTTTGCAGCTAAATTTTTCCTGTATTGTAGGATATTAAATCATAATTTTCTCCTGCCGCCAAAGAGGATCTTCAAAGGAAGGAGATAGTGAGGATAGCGGTATCAGACAGCAGCTACAACCGCTGCAACGCTACGGAACTCCTCTGCATTCCAGCACTTCCCTGTCATCACAGACCTTGTTCAGCCGCTCACATTGTGGACCAAAGAGCTACTGAAGGACCAAGGAATCCGTGATCCTGATCGGAAGCTGATAATAGACGGTACTGTTTTAACATTATAATCATAGTAATGTCAGCCCTGTCGGACAGCACTAGTATTTGCCGAGTACCAGCAGCTTTCGGATGTGCGAGCACACATACCCGCAATTAGCTGCTTGAACCTGGTATAGTTTTCTCAAAAGTTTTGTCAGTAGCCAAGAACTAAAATCATTTTCCATACCCCATATGTGTTTGGCAATGATTACTGTCATCATTATTGTGGACCTATTGGGACGATTATTTTTGATCTTTTTGACTGCTAAAGACTGAATCACAACGGGATACAATTGTTGCATTCTACTAGAGTATCATACAACACAACACATTGTTGCAAATCTACAGGACCATTGATAATTTTGAACAGACAATCTCAGTTTTTATTTCAAAAAAATCGGAATAATCTATATACATTGAGTTTCTCTAAGTCTTTTCATAAGGTCATATATGCAGATGTACTAGTGTTTATGTAATTTGGTTCTATTATATTTATTGTGGAATTGGAGATTCCTATAGTTACACTGGTTTTTTAGCATTATATATAGACCTTGTCGTGCAACATACCTCCCAATCTATATTATTCATTATATGTGGGACAGTGTTTCATGCATATTCATATTTGTTTTTTTGTTGAGTTCCACCTCATTGGGTCTATCCTGTTTTTTTCTACACTATTGTGAGTATTGTTTCTCACTGATCTTGAACTTTTTGTGCATTCTGGACATATCCAGTTTTTGTGAATCATTAAAATATTTTGACATTTCCTATATTTTGGAGTGCAGGCTTTAGTGTAATTTATTGCACATACATACTTATTTTACCATTTGGCCTTGGCACCCAGTGGTTTATTAATATTCTATGTTTGCATTGGTGCTTGCAAATTGCTGAGAAAGGTGCTTCTGAATGCTAAACAAAATATTATTGCCACAGCCTTAATTAGCAACAGGGAAATTTTAATCAATATTCTATGAAAAAATATTCCAATGGTTACCTTGGACAGATTATCTTCAGGAAGAAAATAGGCGGCAATCGACATCCACTTAGATCTCATTTTCTATCACCTATATTTAATATGTAGTGGTACTGTTAGCTCATCCAAGATTCCCCTGAGTAGGGTTAAAATGTTCTGTTGCTGTGATAATTGGTGTTGTCCGTATCAGTAGTTACACTGCTCCGGCTCTCTTCCATGTCGCATTTATCCTGTTATGTTTATGATGATCTTTTGGTCATGTGTATTGTAACCTATGATGTTCCCCCCCTACCCCCTTTTTTTTCCTTCTGTATCCCTTTCCCTTTTTACTATTATAAAATCAATAAAATTTGGAAGTAAAAAAAAAAAAAGAAAAAATATTCCAATAATAGGAGAAGGAACTCTAGCAAATGTGATATATATGTATGTCATTGCAATCATTATGCTCAGTACAGCCAGTGGGGTAACTATTATGGGTGTGGTTTCTAGCGGTTAAGTGGCAGCCACTGTACCCGCAGTGGTTACGCCACCTCTAAATTCTCTATTCTCAAATGAACAGAGCAGCCTTATGTGTGGCAGCACAAGTTCTACTGAGAGCAGAGGGGAGAAGACTAGTAGGCATCTGCGGTGTAACGCTAGAACATTGAATAGAGCCTAGCGATACCAAGCTCCGGCCTATCTGCCGTAAAGAATGAGTTAAATTATGGGACATTGTTTAATACTCCTTTGCAGCAACGGAAACACAATGTGGTCATTTCTTTATTTTATGTTTAATATGAAGAAAAGTACCATATATTTCATACATGCAGTCAGAAAAACATCGTAAAATCCACAAATTCCTGGATAACACAAGAGGGCTTTAATATCCCTCATAATCTGTAAGAAGCGCAATTATTTGTGTCACACAGTGTGCAATGCCACAAAGATGCAAAGAGAGAAGTAGTCTAAAACTAAAGATGTTCCATTGGCTGCCGTACTAGATTGGAATCAGTGCACTTTGAGCTGCTTCCTGTCTATGCAGCAAATTGAATATAATGTATTGATGAGAAAAATTGCTAAGCTAAGACTTTGTCAAATTATCACTAAATATTGCAATAATACTGGCAAACAAAGCGTACTTTGTCAGCAAATTATGATAGACCCCAGCAGTTACTGGTGGTTGCTGATTAGAACAAAAAATTCTATTATTATCCAATCTCACAATTATCTTTCTGTTCCACACTTTCATTTTGTCTTTTCATTATATGAACACATCTATTCTCCATTTATAGCTGTAGTATTACTGTAACAACAGCATAACTGTATTAATTCTAAATGACCTCTTTTTTCCTCTTGACACCTGTCAATATAAAACTGACCCCAGAGGTTTATCAACTCCCATTTTCACCCCACACCAGTAAATTCCCTAAACTCCAATCCAACGGTAAAACAAACAGTCATATTTATTGTGATTTTTATTACTGTTTTAATTCAGCTCATCCTGGAAAGAGGATTTGTGGCATCGAAAAAACCCTGCTAGTATTTATAACAGTGTCTTGAGAATAATACATTAATCTGGTTTAGCAAAGGAAGAGTCATGTTAATAGACCTCAATTTATGGAAGCATAATAAAGAGGATATAAATAATTAGATGGAATATATGGGTACTAACTGAGTCCTGCTCTATAAATCTAACTCATAATTTAGCAGAAGGAGTAAACATCAAATCTTGGTGTTACTGATCCATGTTCAACAAATGTATGTTTTGTGTACCACTGTTGTGTATATTAAAACCATTTACAGGGAGAGAATTCTCTTTAGGTATCAATGAAATAATGAATGGTCAGATCCCAAACTCTACTATTGCTTCAAATGGGCCCCTAAGCTAAAGAGTTGGGGCCAGATTTACTAAGCTGCGGGTTTGGAAAAGTGGAGATGTTGCCCATAGCAACCAATTAGATTCTAAATAACATTCTCTAGTATGTAATGCGAAAGTGAGAGCTAGAATCTGATTGGCTACTATGGGCAACATTCCACAGCTTAGTAAATGTGGCCCTTGGAGTGTACACATATTCTGGTCTGCACATGCAAAATATCCATGCAATCACCTTAGAACTACTCCCGCTCAGTCAGAGTCTACCTTAAGTTTTTTGACAAAAGTGCACAGAAAAATCCTTAAAAGTACAAGTCTGGGAACACCTACACATTTCAATAACTAAGAGGGAACGTCAACTTATTAGGTCAACCCAGCTTCTCTGTTGGAAGTGAATTGCTCTTAAGTCTGAATAGTCATCGCAGATATGTGAACATGAGCAGGACTATAAAAATTACCACAATATAATTGAAACCCTCAGGCATTGGGGAAACAGGCTGAATTCCTAATGCTGCCAAAATCCCTTTTTTAAAAGGCGTTACATGCTTTATTCCTACTTAAGTCTTTAAAACCGCGTGTACGCAATCTACGTTGCAAGAAGTAACGTAGGTTACGTTCCAAAATTACTGCGCATGCGCAGTAGCACTTTTCGCAGAACTCCGGCCTCAATTGCTTTGCGACTGGAGCTCTGAATCCGGCCCATTAAAGCCAAGTTCAATGCATCTGCATTTTCTGTTTCCTTTCCAAGCTCAAGTTAAAGTGCATTGTTTTTTTAAATGGAAATGTTGGATTATGTTTTTTGTGCAATCACTTCATTAAATATGCAAATATATTAAAAGTATAGTCATGAATGAAATTAGCTGAAATTTTTTTAAAACCATTATGAAGGACAATGTATAAGCAGCATTCTCGTACCCTTAGCATTGTGTTATGTTAAATACTAACACAATTGTCCTACATAGGCTTTTAAGAGTCAACTATCAGCAGTGTCCCAGATATAAGCTGGGTACACATTGGTGTTTTTTTTATCAATGCGGCGTCTTAAAATGACTGCACCCATACACACTATATTCTGTTTGCCAGTGAATCTGTTTGAAAGTGCAACAATATACTGTACATGGTCACAGAGAAGGTCTTATGCAGAAAGAGAAATGATAATCATTGTACTAGAGATCAGGGGTCAGATTTACTAAGCTGTGGGAAAGGAAAAGTAGAGATGTTGCCCATAGCAACCAATCAGATTCTAGCTCTCGCTTTTCTATCACATGCTAGAAAATGTCAACTAGAATCTGATTGGTTGCTATGGTCAACGTGTCCACTATTCCTTTCCCACAGCTTAGTAAATATGGCCCCAAGTGTTAGTACACACTGAATATTTCTCCTGACATTGTGATATTGATCACAAAATTTAGGAGCTCCCAAAAGTCCAATCACATGATACAGTGCTGTTTCACACTATTCTACAGTATCATCAAACTATACACACTGTTAAGATGTTGAAGCTTATTGATAGTTATGCAGTGATTGGTATGATAATCATTTAAAAATCCTCCAGTGTGTATCCACACTTTGGTTGGTGCAAATATTTAGCCATAAAATGCATACCTACATAAGCTTTAGGGTTGGGAATGGGCACCCTTCTGACTACATTCGTCCAGCAATTCTCTTCCATTTAACACTCCATTATACACAAGTGATTGCTACAGTGAGTTCCATTCAAATCTGGATGGCTGAACAGTGTGAATGAACGCAGACATAAGACGTGCTATGGATGTCCGATTCTAGATCAAGGTCAATTTACTTTCAAATGCTACCCTGCTTGTTGTTCACTGAATATAGTATTATTCAAACCTCACTAAAGTAAGGACATCTCAGAAACCGATTTAAAAATGAGCACTGTGGTTCTAGAATTGAATTTCTGTCTAGAAATAAAAAAATACACCCATTTTATGCCCATCTTCAAATGCCCAAAACAATGCCCTTTTCATGTGCTCACTATATTTCCTTTTACCATTATTGCCAGATTATATTTATGTATTTAGTTACTTTGAAGCTAGAGCAGATATACCAACTTCAACATGCCAGCTATTTTTACCAAAGTATAAAGTTAGTTGTGGAATGTCATGCTTAAATAATACAGTGCTAATAGGATGGATTCTGTTAATGAATTAACACCACATTTTTCCTCATCAGTTAACATGTTCAGTAACAGGTTGCATGTGTCATGTTACTCTTCACTTATTCTGTGTACCTATAATTTATTCCACACATGCTTATCACATTGCTACAAAGTAAATGTTCAGATTTTGTTACATGTATTTTTTTTTTAAGTAATTTTTAATAATGATTCTGTGCAGAAAGAACATACAGAATATAGAACTTTAGAATGCTTTATATGCAGCTGAAATAAACCAGTGTAAGTAGTTGTCTTGCTGTTAACTAGAGCTGATTTAGAGATCTGTGCCCCTACTTTTTGTGCATTTGGATTCAATCGTAGCAATAGCAAAAAAGACCGCACTCATTAGATAGATACGTAGTCAGGTGGTCAAACACTAACAAGGGTGCTGCCGTATTTACAACCCAAAATATCAGACATACAAAAACAGGGGAAAAAAAGGCCAATAAGAGGTAAGTAAATGAAAGAAACTATGTCTTATGTTCAGGGCCCGGGTTGTTTATGGCGCAAAAACACCTTGCATACACAGAGTCAAAAGAAACTATTAACCATTAAAAGTATATCATTTTTAATTGCATTTGTAATAAAAAGATTTTGCCATATTTGTTATAATCAAACATAGAAAACATACAAGAGACAGAAAACACACAATCCCATATATTCAGACTATGCCAATAAGAATACAAAGTATCAACGTTGTTGTGGTAAGAAGTAACCAATTGTTGCAAGGAAAGGCTAACACTAAACTAATGTGTTGAGGGTAAAAACTTTCCCTAAAAAGAGATCTAGCAGCCTCACGGCCACACTTCACCCTTCCGGGCAGTAAGCTGGCCCTATACTCTCTATCCTAATCGAACAGGCAGGAGAAGATACAAAGACAAAGCAACAAATCAATGGCACTTAGCATCACTTGCGAGGCAGCGTGTGAGTATACGGGAGCGGGACCTCCGGTGCACCATGGACGGATCCCAAGGCGACTGACCGACACGTGTTTCGCCTCAGTGGAGGCTTTTTCAAGAAGGCTCCTGTATACTCACACGCTGCTTCGCAAGTGATGCTAAGTGCCAATGATTTGTTGCTTTGTCTTTGTATCTTCTCCTGCCTGTTCGATTAGGATAGAGAGTATAGGGCCAGCTTACTGCCCGGAAGGGTGAAGTGTGGCCGTGAGGCTGCTAGATCTCTTTTTAGGGAAAGTTTTTACCCTCAACACATTAGTTTAGTGTTAGCCTTTCCTTGCAACAATTGGTTACTTCTTACCACAACAACGTTGATACTTTGTATTCTTATTGGCATAGTCTGAATATATGGGATTGTGTGTTTTCTGTCTCTTGTATGTTTTCTATGTTTGATTATAACAAATATGGCAAAATCTTTTTATTACAAATGCAATTAAAAATGATATACTTTTAATGGTTAATAGTTTCTTTTGACTCTGTGTATGCAAGGTGTTTTTGCGCCATAAACAACCCGGGCCCTGAACATAAGACATAGTTTCTTTAATTTACTTACCTCTTATTGGCCTTTTTTCCCCTGTTTTTGTAAGCAATATACTGCAGTCTGTTCTCTGCTGGCAAGGGTAATCAGGCTGATTGCCGCAGCTGAGCAGGCAGGCAGCGGGCTGAAGCCTGAAATCAGAGTTCTCACAAGAAGCAAGACAGGAACCAGGCATCCTGAGCGAACAAGTTGTTCTGGCACTGAGGACTCAGTGCTCTGGATTTAATTAGAGAGTCCCTGACCTGGATTGGACAGACAGGTCATGTGCTTCTCCTGGCTTGCTGCGGATGATATGCTTCTCCTAGCTTGTTCCTGGTTGGCTGCTGTAGATCATATGCACAGACCCAAGATGGCAGCATCCATGCACTGGAGGACAGCAGCATTTGATGCCAGCAATCTACTGAGAGTGGCACCTCCCTGGAGGCAGTGACTGGGCACGCCTGGAGAGAGCCGTTGACAGGCGGCTCTTGACGTGGTAAGTCCTGCGTTTTGTGACACTAAGGATCCCACACGTATGTGTAAATCTGACCCAATGTCTGCTCAGAATTTGTATTATAGCACCTGATTGTTCACAATCATCAGCAGTACAACATGTTTTGAAAGCCTCTTTTTTTCACATGTTTAGAATAAATTAATTTATCACAATCCATTCTCAAAGTATTATGATCTGCAGAAATCAATAATTTGTTTGCATAGCCACGGCTGAGGAGTTTAGTTTGAAGCTCCTTGGCTCTCAACTTAAAACGTGTGCTAGAGGAACAATTTTGTCACAATCACAGATACTCTTTCTTAGGAATATTGCATAAAAGATTTTTATGATGGGCACTTGTGCTATGTAGAAAATTTTTGGTAGATGTAGTCTTATGAAAAAGGTCAGAGCAAAGGTGACCAATAATTGTCAGATATAGAAAATCCACTTTAGTCTGACTTTTAGTCATGGTAAGTTTTAAGTTTAAACTATTGGAATTTAACTGTTCAATAAAAAAACATCAAGAAGATTGAGGTGATTCTGCAAAGATGACCTCCCTCTCCCACCACCCCAAAAATAAATTAGCAAAAGTTGGGGCACAGGCTGTGCCCATTGCCATGTCCTGTGGCTGTAAATAAAAATGTTTATAACATTTTTTGCCAAGAACAAAATCAAAAAGCTTAACCAAAAAATCATTGTGAGGAACTGAGTGACCGGTACTGAGAAAGTCCCGGATTGCGTCAAGACCCTGGGTATGTTGTATACTCATGTATAAAGATTCAAAGTCCAAAGTGATCAACCATGTATCACTTTAGACTTGGACAGCATCCAAATGAGTCAAGAGGTCCATTGTATCTCTAATAAATGATGGAAGACTAGAGACAATCACTCCCTGTTTTGACCCTAATTGCTGCATCCTTTCTTTCTGCCACATTCTGCTAAGATAATTAGTTGGTTCGGCCCATTTGTCTTTTTCTTTTTGTTTATTGTAAGGTGGAAACATTTAGTTCCAATGTTTTGGTGTCCTGCACAATTGTGTATTGTAAGATTTCTTGATTTATTGTAGAGTTATGGCTATATTTACCATCTGTCAGAACCTTATTGATTGATAGTCAGTTGCAAAAGGAAACAGATGAATTTCTTTTACATGAATTTACTGTGAATAAACCTGACTGTGGTGATTGGTGTAGAGACCTTATCATGTTGAAAAATCTTACAATTAAACAGACTAAAGTGTAATGCAATACATCCACTTGCAAAAATTATGTCACCGCACAAGGGTTACTTCCTCAAACTTTTCCTACCTTTCCATTAGTCACTCCATAATTATAGAAAGAGTGGGAATCAGCATTGACTGAGTTGTTGAAAATTTCGATTCAACATTATGAAATTTTTTGGGGTAAAATTAACCAAGATATTACTAATTTGCGTGAGTCCTTGAAACAATATAAGACACTGGAATCTTTTAGGAGCTCATATAGTATAATAAAAATGCAATTCATGTTGTAGATAATGAAATAATGAATAAGAAGAAAACAATATTTGTAAGGGACAAAGATGATATTGTCAACAGTAAAGAGTACACATAGCGTGCATATAATGCATAAAAATTGGAATCTAATAGTACTATGCCCCCACAATCAGATTATGAATCCACTGATGGGGATGAATTAAATTCTGTCTCCGTTCTAATTCAGTGTCTCTTCCCTCCCAAGCGTCTGATTCTGCTCCTTTTTTAGATCAATGGCAAGATTATTCCTGAGGTTACAACACAAGATCAGTTGGAGGAGGGGTAAAGGTCGCAAGTGGAACTTATAACAGAAGGGGTTCAGGGGGCAGTCAGAGAATTTAGAACGTAAGGATGATGCGTTTCAAATTATAAATCTTTCTACTAATGTATTGAACTTAAATCACTTATTATCTAGAGGCCTATATTCTTCACCTGCATCAATGTTAGACCAATTTACTATTGATAAAGGTTTTCAACTCTGTTTGGGTAAATTGGCCTTATTTAAACTTTACTACAAACCAAATGAAGAAGAAAGTAGTGGTAGAGAGAGGAATTCCCCTACTATTTCTGATGTTCAATTTACCAGAACTGAAGAACAACTGGGTAAAACATCTCAGGCTAAACCCCTCCATAATAAATTCACATTCTTTCCAGATTTAGAGAATTATCCGTCTTTTGTTGTGTACAAGAATTTAGTGACCAAAGATCTTGATAATCTAATGACTGATCCTGACAAATTTAGAGTCAAACATAATTTTAATCATGGTGAGAAAAGGATAAGGGATATTCAAAGCTGGAAGAATGTTCAGATTAAACCATCAGATAAGGACAGAAATGTAGTGATCTTAGACAATGTATATTATTGAAGCTAAACGTCAGCTTGATGATAAGCTTTGTTACAGAAAACTTTCTTTAAATCCAACACAGGATTTTCTAGCATCTTACAATTCTTTGATTGAACATGCTAAACAAGATAGCATTATTAATGCAAAATCTATCAAATTTTGACAGTGGACTATCCCCGGGAAGCTTCTCTCTATTTATTGTCTAAAATCCACAAAAATGTAGATTGTCCACCTGGACACCCCATAGTTTCTGGAAATAATTCACTGACTAAGAAGGCATCTCAATATGTAGATTTTCACCTCCGTCCCGTTATTTCTAGTCTTCCATCATTTATTAGAGATATGATGGACCTCTGGACTCTTTTCTATGGCGTCCAAGTCCAAAGTGACACATGGTTGGTCACTTTGGACGTTGAATCTTTATACAGGAGTATACAACTTTATCAAAACTGGCCACTCAGATCCTCATAATACTTTTTTAGTAAAGCGTCTTAATTTTATTTTTACCAAAAATAATTTTGTTTTTGATGGTCGATTTTTATTTACAGCCGTGGGTCCCAAATAGACACAATCTGTGCCCCAAATTCTGGGGTGGTGGGAAAGGAAGGTCGTATTTGCGGAGTTACACAAGCCGTATACATCTCATGTGCTCGCGTGGCTCCGCTTTATTGACGATATCCTTCTCCTTTGGCAGGGTGACCCCAAACTTGTTGATTTTTTTATTGAGCAGTTAAATTCCATTAGTTTGATCTTAAAACTTACCATGACTGAAAGTCAGTCTAAAGTGGATTTTCTATATGTGACAATTTTTGTAGATTCATCTGGTCACCTCTGCTCTGATCTTTTTTGTTAGACTACATCTACTAATAATATTCTACATAGCACAAGTGCCTATCATAAAAATTTTGTATGCAATATTCCTAAGAAAGAGTATCTGCGATTGTGATGAAATTGCTCCTCTATGACACGTTTTAAGTTCTTCAAACTATAATCCTCAGACATGGCCATGCAAACGATTGATTTCTGCTTTTTATTGTGATAAATTTATTTATCTTAAACACAGAGGCTCCCAAATGACATTTTATTACTGATTATAGTGAACAATCGGGTGCTATAATGCAAATTTTGAGCAGACATTTATCTGTTTTGAAATCTGATGATGTCCTTAACACTACCCTGGATACGTATGTTCCGATGTGTTGGCATTGTGCCAAAAACATAAAACACAACCTTCTGAGTAGCAACTTTTCTAGTATTCCAAAACGTAAAGGCTAAATACACAGGTTGTTTCCCCTGTGGAACCTGTAGTGCATGCCCATACATGACTATAGTGATGGAGATTAAAGATCGTTTTCACAAGACTCATCAACTTAAACATTACTTTAATTACAATACAAAAGTTGTCGTATAATGTTTAATTTGCAAATGCAACCTTAAAAATGTGAGAAAGACGATTAGACCTCTAAAACAATGTCTACTTGAACATATTAGGTCAATACGTAATAGTTCTTCTGATGGGGAGAAATGTAAGATTTTAACTCCTGTAGCAAAGCATTTCTTGAATGTACATAATGCCAAACATCTGGAAAAACTGCCACCTACTCTATGGGGTGGTGATCTTCATCAAATGATGCTTCATAAAAAAGCGCAATGGATTTTTTTTTTGGGATTGTGTGTCACCCAAGGAATTAACTGAAAATGTATCTTATAGTTCTTTCTTATACTTCTAATAAAGTTTGTGGATTGTAAGCTTTGGACATTTCTCCCACCAGGTTTAATTTTGTGTTTTTAAAAATTTTGTAAGTATTGTTCTCTGTTTAATTTTCAACAGGTGGGCCCTATGCAGAAATATAAATAGGAAATGTGTGATCTGCATGATAACTCCAGTGTGTATCCAGTTTAAGTGTGTCTGATGTGCAGTCCTCATGGATAATTCCTAAACTTAGTTTTGAAGAAATTAAGGAGTTCTTAGACATTAAGGGATTTTTATCCTTAGGAATGCAGAAAAAAAGGAAATATAAACATGTTTTCTTCTGTATTTTGTCTCAATTGCCCTACCAGATTAATGGCAATCATTTATTTCTATTATTTTATGAGCTGTAAGTCTACCAGAAGCAAATATGTGATTCTAACTTTGTGGCTGATACATAAAAACTTACCATTGGAGGAAGCTTGCAAGGATCTATGGGAAATGTACCATACAGATTGGTATTGGTATTGGTGACAGGTTGGAAAGGATGCCAAGGTATATTAGAGAAGGCATTCTCCATTTATTCCACTTAACTGATGTAAATACAGAAGGTCAATGTCATATACTTTTCATATGATCAAAATTGGAGAGATTAAATTGTCCTATTGAGGTCTAAATTATATAAAACAAATATCTGAAAATAATTGAACAATGATATTAAACCATAGTAAATGATGGACATTATTGACCTTTTAAGATCAAATGTATCTGCATTATAATACTTTGGCCTAAAGAAAAGAGGAAGATGTGGATAACATGTATTTAACCAAGTCCTAACCTTCTTATCAAAACCATAAGGCTTCTGCTCTTGTCCAGGTTAGAATAAAGAAATTCCTGTTATCACTCCCTTCAAATAAAATGCAATAGGTACTGACACCCTTGTGCAATGCACCTAAGTAAAACATTCATTTTCTGGTTTAATCAACCTATTATTGCACACATACAACAAACCCATGGTCATTAATAACACTAATATACACTTCCTCATGTAAAGGTTATGATTGACTGACCTGATTATCAGTCTTATAGTATCTGTGGCAAAGCGTTGATGGCTCTCAGGATGTGAGTATTATGACAGGTGTCATGGAATTCTGTGTTACAGATATCAGACAGTGCACATAAATGACACTCAAGGGAACATAAATCAGTGAGTTTTTATCACATTACAATTTAAGTATCAGCGACTGTTATGAAGGTGTTATGGAAGAACAGATATATATGACAAATTTATGTTTCTCTTCAATGATGCCAGGAGCTGATTAAAAAAAAAAAAAGACTATAATAGTCATGTAATTACAGGGTATACAAATCAATAAGAGTTATGATGGATGCAGGTAAAAATATAAGTGACGGTTTGAGGGGAATGCCAGATGCTACTCTAGTGTACCTGCTGATTTACGTAACTCTGTTTCGTACGTTTGTAGGTATGATGAGGGAGCCGACCCTTCATTTACGCCTGCCATATTCCCACCCTAGGGAACTCATTCATCAAAAACTATTTTGACCCGCGATTTTGCATTGCGGGACATTGCGGCGATATTGCCGCGATTTTTTTTTTTAATTTCAACTTCATTAACAAGCAATTTTTTTCAATCTCAGGCGATGCTCCGCGATGTTTAAAGGGCTTTATCGCGGTGATTTTCATTAGAAAATGAACCACCTGACACTGAAAAAAAAACGAGAATAAAAGGAGAGAGATAACAGCGCTTATATAGTACAGCAAGTATATAGTTACATTTATTTAAAACAACAATTAAAATATATAAATAATGAACAATAAAGTTGACCTTACAATACTGCCAGTTGATGATCAGGCAACTGCAGGTTTGTAAACAAATATATAAACTTGGAAATACCCCCAATAGATGGTTTATATAGAGAGGATAATTATATACAGCATCCTTATCCTTATTAATTGTACAGGTGTAATATAGAGCTGGTATTATACTTTCCCTGATTGAGCTTGTGAAGTAGATGATACTGTTGTTTCAATGGTGACCACAAAATGTTGCTATAAACATATGAGAAGTCCCAAATTGAAAACACAGCCTTAGAAGTAGTGCTGGCAACTCTCAAATATTATCCCAGTCAGATGTAATTTTCACCGCAAATAGACCAATGCTAGGTTCAATTTCCTCACCACAGTAATATTGTCCACAGCCTGGTAAGAATGTTTCCAATGCAGATACCACGTCTGCTGACAGTTAGAAAAAGGAAAGGTTACCTCATTCGCTGCCCATAAATCGGCATACTCAGCTGTTAACTTGACGAAAGTCCTCCCGACGGCCTCGTGGGTAGATTCCCGATACCAATAGTA
>WWET01001388.1:208482-218525 GCA_011038615.1 Limnodynastes dumerilii | reverse complement strand
TGACCAGCTTTACTATCACACTGTTATTTAGACTTGGAATAGGAAACATCACCTCTCAACTCTAATACTGTTTCCAACAGATGAAATATGACTCCCCTGAAATCAACATGGTTTAGTCCAGAAGTAACTTTCCTCTCTAAGGACCTGATTCACACTTAAGAATCTTCTAAAAATAAGAACTTAAAGTCACCCCTAGACAAAACCATGTTGATTGCAGGGGGGGTTAATTTAATTGTATTCTTTGCATGCAGGGATTTATCTTTGAATTGCTTACTGCACACAGATACTGACCCGCTTTACTATCACACTGTTATTTAGGCTTAGGATAGGAAACCTCTTAACTCTAATAAGTGCTTGAAATTCGTTACTCCTGGGCTAAACCATGTTGATTGGAGGGGGAGTCAAGTTAATTGTATTCTTTGCATGCAGGGATTTATCTTTGAATTGCTTACTGCACACAGATACTGACCCGCTTTACTATCACACTGTTATTTAGACTTAGGATAGGAAACCTCTTCTCTCAACTCTAATACTGTTTGCAACAGATGAAATATGACTCCCCCTGCAATTAACATGGCTTAGCCCAGGAGTAACTAATTTCAAGCACTTACTTAAGTCTGGGTCCAGCCCAGAGCTCCTATTTTCTATGTTCACTCTCCCTAATGTAAAAATTTGGCTATGGCTCTGCATTGCACTATAATATTGTTTTTTTTCATTGGCAGTCATTATTTTTCAACACACATTCTCTGGGGCAGCACGGTGGCTCAGTGTGAAGCACTTGTGTCTTGCAGCGCTGAGGTCATGAGATTGATTCCTGGACTAGGCCATATCTGTGTGTTGTTTATATATTCTCCCCATGTCTGCATGGGTTTCCTGCAGGTGTTCAGGTTTCCTCCCACACATGCTGGTTAGTTGGTTGCTGAATAAATTAGCCCTACTTTGTGTATATCCGTGTTAGGGACTTTAGAATGTAGCACCAATGGGGTAGGTCAAATATTCTCTGTAAAGCACTATGTAATCTGATAGCGCTATATAAAAACCTGTTATTAATAAAAACTTTTGTTCATCTTAAAAAAACATTGTCTCACATGCCTATGAATACAGATTTGCCTCATTTTGAGAATTAGGCAAAACCATTTTTAGGGGTTTTTACCTTAGGAGTAAATTTATAAAATAGCATTGCTTATTACATCATGAACAATATTGAATTGGTAAAAAGATGAACCATCCTATTTCAGTAACCCCGTCTGTCCTGACACCTTGGAAAAGATGCTTGCGCTCAGTGTCACATCCATAGTTACAGAGCATGTATGATACTGCCATGGATGAGATCTGTATCAATTATCATGTAATTGAGCTGTAAAATTATTACATAAAAATAAAGTGACCACTTTTATGAACTTATAGAGCCTCTATCATTGACACGAGCAAAAGAAGTACATCTGCCTATAAACTTGTCAGACTATTAACGATATATTTAAATCAAATTATTTATAACTTGAACATGATAAATGGAATTAAACTCTCTTATATTTTGGAACCTTACCAAGGTAATA
This sequence comes from Limnodynastes dumerilii, assembly GCA_011038615.1. Classification (NCBI taxonomy): domain Eukaryota; kingdom Metazoa; phylum Chordata; class Amphibia; order Anura; family Limnodynastidae; genus Limnodynastes; species Limnodynastes dumerilii. Next base: position 216,969 of record WWET01001388.1, on the reverse strand, counting down.
AAGACTTATGGCTGCAATGGTCAGCAGCCCCACAAGTAATAGAAAAGAGAAGAAGAACATTCTGCAATATGGGGAGATTACACACAGGTCTGTTCTTTGCCATCACCACCACACGGGAGGAAAGAAAAAAATCAACACCATGCCAGGAACCTCCAAAATATAATATAAACCGAATAAATATTAGTTACAAAACCTGAAATAAGAATTGCCTTCAAAATCACCCAAACTAATGTATAAAAAGTGATACATTTATTCACAAATAATCTGGTGCTAGAGTCAACACACACTGAATACACAATACTTCAGGCGGGGTACACAGACACTTTCCACTATACACCCTCCCCTAGGAGGTAGGAGATTATTAGAGGCATCTCCACAACATACCCCTTAAGGACTCCGATAGGAGACCATAGCAGCCCAACTCGCACATTTTCTTGCGCGCAGTTATTCACTCCCTGTCCCCCACTGGAGCAGCGCAGGTAAGTGTCTTTATACCCTTCCTATTATTTTTAAATGTCCATACTGCCACTTCTAAATGTCCATACTGCCACTTCTAAATGTCCATACTGCCACTTCTGTATTTCCACTTCAACCACTGGTCCACTTACTATAAATACTTAGATTTACTAAACCTCTCAAAAGGAAAAATGGAGATGTTGCCCATAGAAACCAAACAGATTCTAGCTGATATTTATTAGTATGTAATAGGAAAGTAAGAGATGAAATCTAATTAGTTGCTATGGGCAACATCTTTTGAGAAGTTTAGTAAATCTAGCCCTTAGTATTAAAATGTGCAATTTAAGAAGAAGCTGAATCTCTGTTTGTATTTTTAGGAATGGATAAACTGTGCATTCCCAGAACACAGAGTTACTTATGAGAACCAGATGTTACACATGGGAATCCATTACGCACGGACTTCAACTCCGTTCTTAGGGCCTCATTTACTAAAGTCGCTTTTTGACAGCAATTATTAATCGCTAGACATCGCTGCGAATTTGCAGCGATTTTTTGCAAAAAATTGCGGCATTTACTAAGCCGCGCTTTTTTGCAGCGATTAATAATCGTTGCCGATGTTGATCGATTTTAAAATAGACAAATCGCCAGGCTTTTCTATTGAAAAGAACGGCGATTGTTCATGTAATACCACAGATGTTGGGGGTGTCAGGATTTGTGTATTGCGAAATGTGGGTTCAGAGTATTAGGACTCAAAGAATAAGACCAGACAATGTCTTTGGTTTGAAAATATTTTTGATTTACTTTTCTCTGTTGTGGTTAAACTGTAGCAATTAATGAACAGCAGAAAACTTTACATATGGTTCTCAAGACAATTGTAGCTCAGCCCTTAGACTCATTGACAGAGCGTGTCATATAAACAGTCAAAACATACATCACAGTGAATTAAAGTAATATTAGAAAACAAGTATATTAGATTGCAACCCATTTGTTGCTTCCTCAAGCTAACCTATGACTTAATCTTATTACACTATCTAAAAATCAGCAAATGCATAGAATAACATTTGTATCAGTAAAATATATTTACAGCAACAAAAAAACCAACTTTTTTTATGTTCATTAACTACAATTTACCTAAGATTTTGTTTAATAAGCTGAGAAACTGGAGCTCTTGAGTCTTTGGAAAACAGTTGCAGGCTCCTGGCTGCTGAATTGTTAGTCTCTCAGAGCCAATAAATCACCCTTAATAACAAGTTCAATTCTCATATAGATATTACATTTTCAAATCTCACTACACTTTTTGTACATTTTTAAACGGTGGCCACCATTATAGTGTTCATAAACAGTAAGGGACACTTTTGTTACATTTTATTCATGTTTAACAATGTATTGTTATGTAATGTATTGTTGTAATGTTTATTTGGGGAAATTTTATATTTTATTATGGACACATTACACATTACATTGCAGCATTTTATCACTTGTCAGGCTGATGCTTACACTACTATAAGGATTAGCATGGCCACAAACGCATGGCCATGCTTTGCCTTATAGTAGTATATGTGTCGGCAGGATAAGTGATAGAATAATGCATCTCATGTTTTTTACATTGTAAACTATGTTGACATGTGTTTTTTTATGAAAGCGCCACACACAAGTGGCGTTTTTTTGGGCCACACTTTCTGGGCGATCTAAAGGCAATTTAGTAAAATCGTCTTTATTGAATATGGCGAACCCTATGCTTTACAAGGCAAACTGCTGGATGATTTTTGTCCAGCGATGTTTGCCTTGTCACTTTTGCTAAATGCTCAAGTCCCGAAACGCTGCCTTTAGTGAATACAGCAATTGCATAATCGCCAACAAAATTGACCTTAGTAAATAGACCCCTCAGTGAGATAAGTAAGAAGGGCCACACCAGTCCTCCTTAAGAAGGAAATTGAGAAGAGTGGGTTGGGGGAGGCATTTAAATGGGGCATTAAGGGTGCAGTTTTCTAAGTTTGCACGTACTTAAGCAACTTAATGAGAGTTGCCTTTCCACCTAGGTGCGTAGTGGTAGTACGAATCTGCACGTACTTATTTCATTCTTATCTGTGAATCTGGTCCTTAAATTGGAAATAGTCTCAACTGACAGTGGAGTGTAAAGAAGATCAGCCAAGACGACTATAGGGTGCAATGGAGAACTAGGTGACCTGTGTTTGCCCAGGAGTAACTTTCCTCTCTTATTTTCAAGCACCTTCTTAAGTTAGGATCCAGCCCAGTGTTAGAAAATGGACATCTTGCCTCTTTGAGCCGTATAACCGACTGACATCATTTCAACATCATAAGTCCAAACTTTGTATTCCACTGTCTCAGTGATACTCTCGGGTTGGTTTGAAACTTGGACAAGCCATTCAATACTACTTTGCAACTATCAGATTCCAGTCAAATCCTTGACCCCTCTTTGGGTTAGATCCAGTACTGGAAGTGGGGCAGTATACAGCGGAATGGAATTTCATCACTTCTTCCACTGATCTAATTGAAATACTATAAATCTTTATTCGCTTCTAATATTTCCTATGTTTCTTTACCAAATGCTATAGCAACAGATAAAGGATTGAGGTGATGAGTAATCACTGCTCGGCTTGAAGCTGTAAAGCCTATAAATAGTTTTTGGTTAATTTTTTTTTATATACTTTGGGATTCAGCAAAGTTTAGTAGCTCTTATTGATTATTTTACCCAATTGTTTAAAGCATACCTTTATTTCATTGGTCTTTGTATTTCCATATATCCTGATTAATCACTGTGATCTATTTGCATATTTTTCTACAAACTGTTATTCACACTGAGCCAAAAACCTGGGATATTGCCGGGGCAAGCCCTAACGACCCGGGTCGGGGCTCAGTGTGAACGGGAATCAGACCCAGGACATTTGCATTTTCCCGTGTCAGACCCAGGTAGCCGCCAGTGTGAACACTTTTTCAACCCAGGTAGCACAAAATCTACTTGATTGACGTAATTTGTTTAATATTGCCCTGGCAACAAATGTTGCCAGAGCAACAGTAAACAAATTACAGAGTGTGATGACTCTGCCAGGACAGACCCGTGTTCAGTGTGAACGTGCCTGACCCGGGAATTTCCCGGGTCTAAGCAGCAGTCTGAACAGGGTCTGATTAGCTGGGCTGATGTGTGCCTCGGCAATAAGCCGGGGCGGCAGTGTGAACACGGTATTAGTTGCTTAATTTATTACTGTAATGGAAATTTGAGATGATTTCAAATATAGATAAGTATTAACTTATAATTGTCCAGTTTTTCACTGCTTATTTACCAATAAAGTTTTGTACTATCCAAAAAAAAGAACATTCTAGATACATAGGCCCGTATTCAGAGTACAGGACGTATAACATATACATAACATATTCTTACGTAGATTGCCTAAATGCGGTCTTTCAGACCGCATTTACGCAATCTACATAACAAAAAGATACGTAGATTACGTAAAAAAATTACTACGCATGTGCAGTAGTAAAAATCACTAAACATCGGACGTATATGTTATACGTCCGGTACTCTGAATACGGGCTTATATGCTCTGCAGTCGTTAAATCTCATTATAGATACAAATAAATGTATCTACTATACAAACTGTTCCTTCACAAATTAAAATTCATTTAAACTCAAAAACAGAAATTAATGAAAGGTGTTTCCAACAAGGCAAATTTCCTAAAATAGGTGACTACAATACAACATAAGAATTGAAAGCACAGTGGTAAATAAATATAGAGCTCACTTTGCTAAAATATAAATCTATACAACTGGCTAATATTCATTGTTTTTTCCAATTTCCTTCAAAGTTCCCATCTTGTTGAATCAGACAAGATTTCTGGTTGGCAAGCGAGTGCAATAAAGAAATTCATATATATATTTGATTAATTGTGCAGAAACTGTCAAGTCTGCAATTATTTGCACATCCTGAGCAAACAGAGCAATGAAAATTCATCATATTCACACTAGACAGATTCCCTAAATGATGGAGAGCCTTTTTTTCATCTGAAATCATCCACTTTATCCTAAATGATGCTCTCACAACTGATCTGGTGCCTGGTTTAATTTGGGGTAACCAGAGGGGATTTCATTAAGGGGTGTATGGAAGCAGAGCTGTAATTTATAAAGCTTGTTGTGCAGTCTGTTGCTAGTTAGCCATGGCGGGCTCAGTGGAGCGTCCTAGTGGCTTCTGGCAGTGAAAGGGTCTATGGAATGTCCCAGGTAAACATCAGATACCTGTCTCATTCATCATCGTTTTGCTCCTTTCGTTTTGTCACAGCTGTGAGTATTTAAGGAAGATCGATGATACAAGATGTCTGTTCTTCTCCCATCCACCGCCCTCCCAACTCTCTCTCTCTCTCTCTGCTCCAAGGTAGAATCAGTCAGGGCCTCAGGGCCTGTATCATTTAACAGTCAGTGTTTGTCACTATCTCCCGAGGTTTTGTCATGGTTGATATGCTGAAGAGTTAACCTTTCTAGTCACATAGTCAACTAAACCAGAGTTCATGCCAACATTATTAGTGTCTATTCAGATGACTTTTTGCTCAGATTTTTTCCCCCACCGTGATTTAGTACCACTGATCACGGTGTCTGCACACCAGATATAGCAGTAGGATGGTGACCCATATGGTGGAAGAAATGACTACTTGTACAATTTTCTTTACTGGTTATAACTGACTGGTGTCTTCCTCCACTGTTTATCTACAGCAGAGATGAACATGTGCTGGAATTATGTCAGTGTCTGAGTACTATTCACAATAGTTTGATCATGTTACATTCTATGTGGAACACTACAGAACCAAATTCTAAAAACCAACAAGCTCTTAGGATAATGGTAAGAGAACATCATTAACACCCACTTCTAATGCAAGCCAGCTTTAAATGTATTGTCTAGAGGAAACTAGCATTAGACTGGATCCAGACTAATTTCAAGGAGCTTGAAGTTAAGAGAGGAAAGTTACTCCTCGGCTAAATCATGTTGATTTCAGGAGAGTCATATTTCATCTGTTGCAAATAGTTTTAGAGTTGAGACGTGATGTCTAAATAATAGTGTGAAAGTAAAGCTGCTCAGTATCTGTGTGCAGTAAGCAATTCAAAGATATACCCCTGCATGCAAAGAATACAATAAGCTTGACTCCCTGTGAAATCAACATGGTTTTGCCCAGAAGTAACTTACTTCTCTTAATTTCAAGCCCCTTCTTAAGTCTGGATCCAGCACATTGTCATCATTAAAGCAATAGTTGGGCCCAGTGCTTTATCATAAAGTAAAAGGTTCCAGTACTCATCTATAGTTATAAGTTAAAATAATTGTCCTACTGCAATACAACAATGTTTCATGTGCCTGCAAGTTTAAAGAAGAGGTCATGCACTAGGTAATCCTCTGCATGGGTTGCTTTAAAGTTGGCAATACTGAGTACCCCCCACAAATAAAAGCACTGGCTGAACCCAAAGTCAGTGTGTAAAAGGCACACAGCAGCTCATGTGCGTTGTGTGTACACAACAGGTGTAATCTTTAATGGTTTAAAGTACTTTGCGAGGCCAAAAAAATGGACCTGTCTTCTACTGCTAATTACTTCCCCCTTCTCGTTTCTCTAAACTTTGTATTCCTTCTTTCTTCTTCCATTTTCCTTACTGTACATTGCCTGCGAATCACAGGCTGCGATCAACCAATAGCTGATAGTGATGATCAGGGCCACCGTCAGAATTTGTCAGTGAAGTCACATGACAGCCCTGGTGATGATAGTAAAGTTTTAGATGTTCATGAATTTGTTTGTGAGTAACAAATTATAGAGACAGGAGGAGCAAAGGAGATGTTAGGGATTACACACAATGGGCTGGTCATTGAATTACGTCCGTCTATGGAAGACAGACGTAGTTCTGGATCTACCCCAATCTGAATATATAAATGCTAGCAGAGTTTAATCATCCATTAGACAAAATAGATAATTTTCTACATTAACAGTATTGACAAATTATCCTAATCAATTTTTATAAGGGTTTTTTGTATCTTGAAATTCCTGTTATCTTCAGTAAGCTTATTCTCTAGTTACTGCATTTGAATTTTTTTCTTTTCCATGTATTATTTGGGTTGTATGATATGGTTTCATGTCACTTGTTGAGTGAGCACCTTTAAAGTAATGATACGATCACCAAAGTTACTGCAAACCAAGTGTGACATATATCTTCATCATAATTTGCCCATAAGGCCCAACAAATTCTATAGCAACAGATAAAGGGTTGAGGTGATGAGTAATCACTGCTGGGCCGTAAATATTAAGGTAGTAATCTGGACATGTAAGTGTGCATGGGTCGTGCCCAGCAATAATGAGCTCGGGCGCCGTAGGTCTGGATCCGGCCAATGGTTCCTACGGATTTTAGCTGACTTCCACGTCCATAGGGCTACCTTAACTCTGTCTTTGCTTAAGTTGCTTAAGTACATGCATACTTATCAAACCACACCCTTAATGCTTAATTTAAATGTCTCCCCCCCCCCCACCCACTGTTCTTAACTTCTGGATCTCACACATAACTTTGTGTTCTGGGCATGCACAGCTTATCCGTTCCTAAAAATACACACAGAGATTCAGCTTCTCCTTAAGTGTGAATCAGATCCCTTATCTCTGCTGATCTAAGAATGCATCCTCACTTCTGTCTGTTGTCAGGTGTCTTCTGTCTGTAGTCAGGTGTCTTCTCCACCTACTCATCCTCCATGCAAATTCATCTGCTCCATTGCTCTCCAACACCAACATCTAACCTCCCCTTATCCCCCAACATCCTTCCTCAATGGGGATTTTGAAAAAGGTGTTAATAATGTATTTAAGATTCATGATTAAAAGGTACTTGTGTGACAAGGTGACAAGGAACAGTACACATATTTAAATCTTACAATCTATCTTATAGCTTCATCCGCTTACAGTACAGACCCCAGTACTGTGTATTTTGATTAATTGTTCATTGTGTTACAGTCACATAGAATATTGGTCTTCATGATAAAAGTTATTAGTTATCCAGTGGGGAAAAAAAATCTACGTAATTTGTTTGACACAGGTAGTAAATCACATTTTATTGGTTTGTGTAAGTTACTGGACTGCAAGGTAATGAACACTTATCTATTTCAGGAGCTCTTCCATTTATTTTCCTATTATAAAATGTTCCCTCCAAATACTTTCACCTGACAGCATTGTCTTCATTCGGGTTAACAGAAAAAAATGGCTCACTCTTCATCCAATCAAAGGTCAGCATTACTGACACTAAGCTCAGCTCTTGCTGTGTGATGTGACAAAAACACATAATGGATGAGTATTTGCTATTTATCCTGTGATGTGGCAGTATGTGTAGCGTTATCGGATATCTACCTTTTCTGACATAACGGTGCAATAGGAAAAATATTGGACCTTTTTTTTTCTGGTAATCACAAACAGAAAAACAATACAGAAAGTGACCAGGTAAACACAATCATAATTCACACAATACCTGAAAAAAGTTATCTTTATCAGTCTGAACATTTATGTAGAAAATGTTGTATGTCTCTCTTACCTGGACAGAATCGTATACCCTTGTAAACTGTGTTACCCATTTCTCCTATGGTTTAGTAGGGCAGACCTTTGTGTTTTACACAGAATATAATAATTGCTATAAAACAATAATATAAGCATATAAATACCTTAATTTAGAAAAGACCTATTATAGTTCATTTAAGGTACATAATTCTGCAGCTTTCCTACACCTCTATAAAATAAAACACTGTTCATTGACGTCATACACAACAGATGTATAATTGGTGCATAGATGACCTCTACAATGTACAATACAAATTTACTCCATGTCACTGGTCGCATCTAAGCTTGATAACCAGCATTTGTACATGTTTTATTGATGAATACAGCAGGGCAAATCCAGAGGTGTGACAGATTGAATAGCGAATCACTTCGTAATTAGACAGCACATTCTCAAAAGGATGCACCCACAATCACGCCTGATTCAGACCTGCTTGAGCTGCATTGTGGTAGGAA
>WWET01001388.1:175294-208457 GCA_011038615.1 Limnodynastes dumerilii | reverse complement strand
AAGAGTGGTCTATGTACAGCTTAACATCCACAAACCTGTGCAATGGATGGTGAAAGGTTTCACTGATGATCACAGGATCATGAGAATAACTGTCAATGGGACCTGGGACAGATCTCTCACAATCAGTGATGAGCTAGCATCTTGTGTAGCTTTGTTAAGTAATTAGTTATACTAATCATTCATTGTTTGTTTGTTGGGTAACACATCTTGGAAAGTTATGACATGCGAGGTAAACAGCATGACTGTTATGAGTATGATCATGTAGAAGGTGTCAAAGATGCACTTAACAACTCTGGTTACACAGCAAGGAGACATTCAGCAGAGCATTATGCGATAAAAGAAGCCAGGGCTGATAAAGAGTTTTCCTGTGCTCAATTGCTGCCGTTTCAGCCTCACTACATTGGGTATGAACAGAACCCTGACTATTTTAAAATTCTTTATGTTATTTATTATCAATAAATGTGTTATTGTCAGGGGCAGGCTCAGGCTCCATAGCAAGGAGGTGGGGCCTGTGTCAGTGTGGGCAGGACTGGGGCAGAACCAGGGCGGAGCAAGGATCTAGTGATAGAAGCGGTGCTGTGATACATTCTATTCCATGTACATTCCATGTATGAGTGCTGATTGCTGTTTAAGCAGCTCTCAGATGGAGTGCTAGGTAATGTCTTAAGCTTCCAGCCTTTGACAACTTGCTTCTGTGTGTGTGCCACGAGTAGGCCACTGCCAAGGGCACCCCACTTCTCTGGGCCCCATAGCAGTCACGGTAGTTATTCCTCTGATTATAATTTTAAAGATACGGATGGATACCTGTCCCCCATTAAAATATTTCCACAAATGGATTCGTTGACCTACCATTTGGGTGAAAACTAAAACCAAGGAGAGATTATTGAAATGATTGCACTTTCACTTAAAACAATTGGATAATAACATTGCAATTTGACTGCTATGTGTTGATGGACTTGTATTTATGTGTTTAGCTTTAGCACTACTGACACACTGTTCTTCTGTAGAAGTGGCTGCAGAGGACGCAACTCAGAGATGAGGGCACACCGGTTGATGTTCCGTTTCTCTGCGTGATTTTGAACTGTGAATGCTTAGAACTGAAGAACATGCGTTCCCGTCCGTGCCCAAGCAAATATACCCAAGAGGCGAACGCAGACCTCAAAATAGGACAGTTTACATCAAAACATTTGCACCAGCCCCAGGTCACGTCTAAATCCAGATGGCTGATCTCGCGTGACCTATTTCAGATGCTCCCATTAGCATATGACACTTCAAAAGCATTGCAAAGTGTCCGAAATCGCTGCTGATGCAATGTGCATGTGTTCATTCATTTCTACAACCAGGAAGGGAAATATAATGGACCGGATTCACACATGCAAGTGTGAGCCATAGGTGTGGATACACATGTATCCGCACCTACTTTTCCGGTCCCCTCCCCTGCCCCGCCTCCTTTTTAGGTATCTTATGGCACTTACGAGTGCCATAGGTCTACCTTATCAAACTGTGTGTAGTTTCCTTCTTAAGAAGGAAACTCTGCATGGACATTACCTTTACCCGCCTTCCCTGGCTAATCTAAATCCCTCCCCCTCCCACTTCTAACGAATCACTCCCTGAGGCGGCATAAGCACGCCTCTTTCTAACTAAACTACTCTGTGTGGTCTTTAAAGACCACATGGAGGCAATCTATGTAGCAAACTGGTGTGTAGATTGCATATAGGACCCACTACACATGCGTAGTAGGTCATATCAGGAAACTCCAGACCTAAGAAACAGACGCTTATTAGGTGTGAATATGACCCGATGTTTTTAATAAAAATTTGAATAATTGTATTTTGTGACATTTTCAGTCTAATCGAGGTGCTCGCATTAATAATAACCTCTACAGTCATCATTACACTGTACAACACTACACTTGCACAATGTATTTGGGCACGAAACTGCACTGCATTTAGCTGCTGTTTGCTCATACGAGGTATGTCTATAAAAAAACGAGACTGTGATTCCACCTAGTGAACAAAGCAGCTAGAACCAGTTATAACTTCATACGTAGTGACCTTGAACATGTCTGAACTTGAATGACAAGCAGCAACACTCTATGACGTTCAGTTGATTGTGAGTTGCCATTTAGTTTGGTTGTGTTTTCTGTAGCGTGCCGAAAAAATGCTAAAGTTGAACAAAGTCTCAATTTCAAAATTTTTGTAAAATTGCACAAAACAGTTGACGCAGATTCAAACCTGTTTCATAAAGTAATCACTTGTGTTGAGACCTGGATCTTCCAGTATGATCCTGAAACCAAAAGACAGTCAATGCACTGGAAAACACCGTCATCACCAAGAATGAAAAAAGCTTGTCAAAGCAAGTCAAAATTCAAAGCAATGCTCATTGTTTTATCGATATCAAGGGTGTAATTTTGGCAGAATAGGTTCCAGGAGGCTCAACGGTTACCAGCATTATTATAAGGAAGTTTTGAAAAAGCTGAGAGAAAGAGTCAGAAAGAAACGGCCGCAACTGTGGAAAAATTGTTTCATTCTTCACCAGGACAATATGCCTGCTCACACAGCACTTTCTGTGACCAATAATCACATTACTACACTTGAACATCCTCCATATTCACCTGATTTAGCACCTTGTGACTTTTATCTTTTCCCAAAAGTTAAATCAGTGCTTAAAGGGACACATTTTGAGTCAGTTGATGATGTAATAAGAAAACAGCAGATATGTTGAAACAACTGACAGAAATTGATTTGCTCCATACCTTTGACCAGTGGAAAACAAGACTACAGTGATGTATTAGGGCAAATGGGGAGTATATTGAAGGGGACAAGCATTACATTTGTAATACCAATAAATAAAAATGAGTTATTTAAACAGTCTCGTAATTTAATAGACATACCTCGTACACACATGCCATAATTGTTTGCAATCCATAGGCACTGTTGTGTATGTTTGACTCTCATAGCATGCAAGATGCATGTTGTGCGTGCCTCTGGCTCGGGCAGAGAGTTTCTATCCTATAACCACCCTATCTGATCCAGTTACTTGGATCCAGGGCATCCATGGAATGGCCTTCATTCACTTATCCATTTAATATCTTGGGACCTGCCTGGCCTGGTAGCGGTTGCACATGCCATGGTGTCTATTTGCTGGGCCCCTCTCTTTCACTACCTGTTAAGGAGACTGGAATCCTCTTTTAGGAAAATCTGTTGTTTGTTTGTGAGATAAAAATTAGGTTAAAATATGATCATATGTTTTATAAGAAGCGAGACAAGAAAAGATGGCTGGGTTGTGCCTTTAAGAAAATGGTTGTTTCTAAACCCTGAAAACAAATTGCTAAAGGAAGTGTTTTATTTTTACCATCTCACTCTTAATTAATTATCGCCAGACAGGTCATCATTTATTTTGTTGACCTTTATTTGACTCCTGTGTTCCACCTACATCAATAGACTACGTCTGTACCTTGATCTCACATAGAACTTCCCTACGCAATTTGCCAGCTATATGTGACATCACCGGTGACATCACATAGTGAGTGGGGCCCAGCTGATGTGTCCTGGGCCCCACAACTTCTGACGGCGGCCCTGTCCCTCACAGTGATGTAACATTTCGGAACAGTTGGTACAAATGGGATGCAGTTGCTGGTTAGAACGGCTTATATCAGACACTGATACAGGCAACAGCTGTATTGCGGCCTTATCAGTGTCTGAAATAGTATTAGCACAGAAAATGTCCTGTTGGGAACGGGTAATTGTCGAATGGCCATATTTAAACAATTACCCATTCCCAATAGCGGTTCCCTTAGCTTTAGGCAGCGGGACATGGAGGGTTAAGGTTAGGCAGTTAGAGGAGTAAGGGTTAAGGTAAGAGGATGGATAAGTTGCCTGCCGCTCTAGGCGCTGTCATGATAATTTCTTCATAAAGAAGTCTCGCGATGACATCTCTGTTGCGGTTTTACTCCTGGGAATTGTTTAGCAGCAAAGGAGCCCTTCTAAGCCGTGAACCACATCCATACAAAGATATCAGGTCTATCAGTCTTCAGATACAGTTCCACTTGAAAATCTGGTACTTTATCCAGACCTCTGATTCTGCAACGCTCAGAGATCAGAGCACAGTGGCTGGAGGGATCTGACATCTTCCGCTACTTGGCGGGCCCCTATGAGCAATAGTCTCGGCTGCTGCCCCCTTGATGGCAGCCCAGACTGTGCAGGTTAGGGGTGGCCACTAACCTTGCACACATGTACTTATGATCCATGGACCCAACCCCATTTTAAGTGAGGATGATGCAGAATGCTCAATTGGGCATAAAAGCCTTAACATGATCTTACTATGCATTTTTAATACATCCCTCCTAACACCTTATGTAACGCCCGGCCATCAGAAACACTTCCAGTAAGGAGGATCCAGATTCGTATTGGAAGTTCTGCCCATGCACACAGGCAAAATGCAGTCATTTTACTCTCTAAGACTCTAGTCTGGATCTGGTCCCTGCTGATCAAACCTGAAATTTATCCTCACACAGAGGAATTTTAAGAAGTGAGGGGGCTCTTGTGCAGGATTTGTAAATAGGCTCCCTAAGGCTTCTACCCCCCTGCATGGCACACCTCCCCCCACACCCACAAACCCAATCCCCCAATCCCCGTGGCACACCTCCCCCGGCTATGTATGCTTACTGTAAAAACATAGATTTTGGTACAGAGTGTGTGCCATGGGCCCTGTGTTCTGAGGGGCCTGTGTGCATTGTACACCCTGCACCCATTGTAGATATGCTTATGTCTTCGCACTTCCTAATTGCCAACTCTCCTGGAATGTCTGGGAGACTCCCGGATTATTGCTGAGTCTTCTGGAAGGCTGTCACGGTAGGCGGCGCAGGTCTGTAGATGTGCTTTCTGGTCCCGGCTATGTGATGCTGCCGCGGAACTGCCTGTCAAACAGTATAACAGCCAGCATCTGAGAGTTGGGGCTGCGTTGGCTTTTACCTTGTTTTACTCTCTTAACATTTACTCTTTAGCTTTTTAGGTTTTCTTCTGCAGGACCCGCTGGTCTCCAAGGCTGGAAGCTCTGTCGTCTGTTCATTCTGCCAGTGCGGCATATTTTTTCTGTGAGCCTCGCTTCTTCAGGTTCGTGTTTCACTACAATCAGAGTATACATATTTAATTCCCTCTAACATGACCCATTCCATTAGGTACAAAATACTCAGCTCCTCAGTTTCCAACTGTCAGTTACTATGGTAACCACCTTTTTAGTTTTTATATTTTTTTAAATATCAGTTAATTAATTTAAACCAGGTGAGTGTGACAGTTGGAAGCTCAGGAGCGGGGGATATTGTACCTAATGGAATAGTTCATGTTGGAGGGTCTAATATTTTCTATCATTTTGTCTTCAGAGTTTTTAGCTATCTCTGTGTTCTACCTCTCCCTCATATGCATTGAGGTATTCACCATGGGTTATTTGTTTGTTTTTGTATCTTGTTGCCAGTATAACGGCAGCGGGGCCCTCCGTATGCTCAATTCCGGTTGGCTGACATCAGTAGAGACAAGTATGCAGTAATGACATAGAAAGAAACAATTACTTCCTTGAATACTATTTACAATAAATGAGTATTTCTCTCCTTTGCATAATTTGTAATGAATGAATTATTACTAATATAGATTACTGTAGTCTGTTTATTTTTATGGTAATGGCTACAAGTAAATTAAAATATCCAGATGTTAGGACCTAAGGGTTTCATTGTAGAAAAATAACACTGATATGATCATCACATATAGACCATCCTTGTCATGTGACAAGAGTGATATATAGAGAGGCTTTGGGAGGAATTAAAGCTGCTTGTTAATTGTAACAATCTGCTTTGAGTCATTACTGCTGTAGGAGAAACAATATTGGGAGCTAGCATGCACTTATATAAAATGACCACTGGGTGGAGCCATTGCAATCCATTTAACAGATTTTCGCACATTACAGCATTAAATACAGCTTTAAGTATGCCTTATGAAAAGTATGTGATGCCAGAATTTAAATAACAATAATTTTACCCAAAACTGAAAAATCAAGCATGTATGTTCTGCAAAATTTACATGTACGAAGTCTGTCATTCAAACTACTTAGTCACAAAACTTATTGGGAGTTGCCACTATTGTTCAGCTACTACCTGTTGGCAGGCTGATTATCTTGGTAAACATATCAACTGTGTGTCTGATCCAGAGATAACATTGTGTAGCATCTCTGACCATTATTTTGCATTGTGCATTCTCAGAAACACTGTATACGCAATTGTGTGCAATCCAGAACTGAACACAAGTCACTCTACAATCTCTTGTATTCTGAAGATGATTTTGTAGCGGTTTTTGGGCCGTATTCAGAGATCCGTTAATTAAAGGGACACAATTATATGCACGGCCGGAGCAAGGAAACATCCACCAACAACCCCGACACTCCTCTCTCCCGGACGTGCGGTCGGTAACTTACGAGTCCATTGACCACTCTGTACTTTCCATGTGTACTTACGTGTGTATATGTGCTCCGTCCGTGGGATTCTTGATAACCGCGGCTCTATGCGTTCATTTTAATGCCCCCCCCACCCACTTTTATGTAAATTTTCCTGTACGTCTGATTTCCGTCCATATGTCCCCAAGTGCGATTCACTTGTACGTCCGTTAGGCACTTCTGTGCATATAGTCCACATTAACTATGTACATAAAGTTACTACGCATGCGCAGTTAAAACGTACCTAAAAATACGCACGGAACTTCCCTCAAAAACGGATCTCTGAATACAGGCCGTTATGTCAATAGTCAAAAATTTCGACAGGACAAATTGTTGACAGTTTTATGTTAGTATTACATATACTGTATATTAAATATATAATATTACATTTCTGGGTTTTTTTTACAAGCCAACTGCATTACATTCATTTTACATTTTATACAATCCATTCTGCTCATGTGCCAGGCATATTTTGCCCGGCATAATCCATGGCTCTGTGAGTGTCCGTACACACGAGCGTAGTTAACGTAGTTAAGGATGAAGGGGTGGGCAGCTCCGTAACTACGCTGTAGTTACGGAAGCTGGGCAAGGGGGGGAGAGAGGGTAATTAGGAGGAGAGGGCTGGGTTAGACACTTTACGCTCCTGTGTGAGCGTAGTTACACACAGTTACGCTGGCTGAAGTTAGAGTAGCCTTCAGCCGGTGTAACTGTGTGTAACCACGCTCACAAAGGGGGAGTGACAGGGAGAGTGCACCAGAGCTACGCTGGCCATACTTAGGGCTAATAACTTTACCATTTTGTACTCTGAACACAATACAAGAGGTAAGAAAAAGCTTTGGTTAAATTCATTGATGGCTGTATATTTAGCTTTTTCTTCTACAAATTATAACCACCATCTCCAGTACACATAACAGCATATTACCCTCTACTCGCATTTGAATTCAATGTATCTGATCTTGTATCTGCCTTGAGCTTGCTGCTCTATGTCCATACATCGTGCTTGCATAGGCATCCTCAGCTGCAGTTGCGTGCACACATAATCTGCCCACTTTTTGTGTTTTGATGATCGATGGTCCTCACATGCGCAATACAATGACTGTGCTGCCTATGCGCAGAAAACAGCAGCCTGTCTGCACAGAGCAGCCATCCTGTACATGTATAGAGAGGCAGCTGTTCTGGGAATATGCAAGAACAGCCACCAGGCTATTGGAACAAACCGAGCAACACATCTGAAGAAGACCGGCTCAGCTGCTATAAGGAGGAACTCCATACATAGGCAACTTAACCCCCACTTAGAATAAACGTGTATGTACCCAGTGCTAAAAACGAAACAATTTATTAAACAAATAAACAAAGAAAAAATAAAGAAAACTATACATAAATGTAAAACAGTTTTGGTGATAATGTTCAGCAGACGTGGGTTGAGTAATTTAAAAATAATAAGGTATCCTGTGGGTAATGCAAAAACTGTTTTTGCATTACCCGCAGGATATTTTATTATACGCAGATACGTAGATATCTGGTACATAGATTGTGTAAATGACCATGCGCATGTGTAGTAGGTCATTTACTAAATATACGCACCTAAGAAGCAGAAGCTTCTTAAGTGTGAATATGGTCCTATATGTCCAACTTTACACATTATATAATATTAAAACATTATTTCTGTAATAATACGTATAATATGTATTCCTTTCTTTTTTAACTTGTTATTTGGGTTGCGTTGTTCATTCAAAGTCTGTTACATTTTTTAAGTCCTTTTGGTAAACATCAGTTTTACAATAGTCTCCAACAATGAGTGTTAAGGGACAGGGATATGCTGGAATTTTTGGCTACATCTATTTTTGTGTGGTTATATTGCTCTCATAGCTATTGTGAACAATTATGAAGGTATATGTTTAGACTGAACCTGCCACCAGTCCGGTCCAGCTTCATTATATACATGTCTTCTAATAAAGTCTGTACTGGTGTCTCTAGCGCCCCCCTCCCCCTGCTGCAATCAGACGCATGGGCAGTGAGGCGCTATCTTATGCTCCAATGGACACATGCAATTTGAGACTGTGCTATGGAGCAATATTAACCTCACTACCAATGCAATGCTCTTGTGTTAGAGGAAAAATATTCTGCTGCAGTAGAGTCACATGTCCATCTTCTCTCTAGATCACAAATATGAAACTACAAGTCCCATTATGATTTACCAGGTATCAGCTATGCCTATGCTTTTGGAGAATGTTGGGAGTTTTACAACACAAGGGTCCAGATTTACTAAGTTGCAGGAATGGAAATGTGGAGATTTTGCCCATAGCAACTAATCAGATTCTAGCTGACATTTTCTAGTATGTAACAGGAAAGTGAGAGCAACAATTTTTCTTTCCCCCAGCTTAGTAAATCTAGCCCCAGGCAAGTAGAGAAATCTAGCCCCAGGAATGCCAGAGATTGCCTATGCCTGCCCTAGATCATGGCTTGATGTCCAGGTCCTCATGGCATGTTATATTTCCTTATACTCCCTGTGCTAAAGCTATGTTAAGTTTCCAGCCTCATTTTCTCATTTTGCATAGGAGGAACTAATTTGTGACTTGGTTAAAAGCATGAATTCGTGAATTGAATACCTAGTATATATAATGTGACCATACTTCCCGTTTTGAACAGGACCATCCCATTTTTTAGGTAGACTATCCCGTTGTCCTCAAGCACAGCTTCAGGATGCCGAAATGTCGCATTTTCAGAAAGAGAGCAACCCACTGTCACAATTTCAAAACAAGGCGCTAAAAATAAAAAACCATTAGCGCAGCAATGACGGCATTCTGTCATGCCACATGCGCACTTCTCACACACATGCAAGCATAGTTGCCAAGTCTGCTTATAACAAGCGGCATTGGGCTTGTTTTTTTTGTGGTCGGGGCTATTTTTTGCTTGCCGCGGGTTGCAGTTTTTGGCCTTTTTTATATATTTCTTTATTTTGCTTTGAAGGTGTCGGCAGAGCAGCGGGGAAGAAGATAAAGACCAGGTAAAGTATATAAGGTGTGAACGGGAGGGAGGGAAGTTAATAAGGGGTTAATAGGTTTTAAATAGAGTGTGAATGCATACAATAGAACAGTGTGAGCTAGAGTAGAGGGAAGCTTAACATAATAATAATAGGAGAAGGGGAATTCATTTGGTGTGTATTGCAGATGATATAGATAGATAGAATAAGATAGATAGAATCAGATAGGGGTATGTAAATATATATATATATACAAAATCCCCAACAGTGGCACTCCATTGAAATATAAAGATGTGCTGCGGTGCACTTTATACAAGACATCCAAAAACCATCACAGGAAGGCACTCGCAGACTTGAAATCCAAAAAGGTACTGTTTATTCAAAGCATCATCCATTTCAGTAATAATTTATTTTTAAGTGTTCATTACTATTCTTTTCATTAATAAATGAAACCTATGAAGAAATATTTGTTTTCTTGAATACACATACTATTACCTAGAAATTAGTAGATGTCCCATTGGGGAAAAAAATAAATGGTCACATTAAGTATATAGTATACAAAACATTTGTAAATGATTTCAAGGTTAACCTAAAACTTATCACCTGCAAAATACTCGATCACAGCTTGGATCAAACTTCTTTATAGAACTACAAATATTTCTACAAAACAAATGCAAATGCATCCACATATTCAAGACACCTTTCCAGACTAGCTTAAGTAAAAATACTTTTATAATGCCATCAATTGTTTGTTTGTTTTATAAGCTTGAAAGTCAGTTAACTGCTCTGCATGAAATGGTCAGAACCTTTACAAGCAGAATAATAAATAATGAAAGTGAAGGAAGGGCCTGTCTACAACTTTCAGAATGACTTGATCTGAGATCTAGGTAGCGGGTCACAGAACTGCGTGTGTGTGACAGGAGAAGCTGCATATAATGACATGTAATCCCACACTTGGGCAGCATCTGTATCCCGATCTCCAGCAGACACTCAGAGATTTTATTTCACGCTGGAGTATCTGCACAGCTCAGCATGTCACCTCCGATATCCGTTCCCTGTCATTCCTTGTTCACTCTCTGACTTTCAGTCACATTCTTATTCCTCTCAACCAAACTCCTAGCACTGGCTGTGACGGACAATCACTTCTTACAAATGTTTAGACGTAACTGGAAAACCAACGTGCTCATCAGCTGAACCAAAATACGTCTGTGCTTTACAGTCAGTGAGTTATAGGCACCAAACCCAGATATTAAAACATTGTCAATATTTAAATCTACAAATATGAATACAGAAATATTTCTGATCTGTAATTTGCTTTTGAAGACTGATCAGGTGCAGATAAATGATTCCATATTACTTGTATCTTGAGTTACACCTTATTTTACTTTATGCTTAAAACCAAGGGACATAGGAAGCCTATAGCTTCGTTAAATAATTAGATTGTTGTCAAAGTAACTAAACATAACTTTAACCAACATAATTCCATGTGGTGAAAGTCCAAACCCACATTAATGACATCAACTACATCCCAGATTAAGGGAACATGTGGCCACAGCCTATGACTCTTATGTACCACCTATGGGGTAGATCCAGACCAACATGTGTGCGGCAGATGCTCCCTTAGTGCTGTTATGATGGCTCTATCCCCACCATATAAGTGGGAATAGCCATTCAAATGAAGGCTACGGGCAGTGGAAGCCCCGTTATGACTATGTCTGCGGGTGTAAGGCTGCAGATCTAGTCGTAATATTTAAGGTAGGAATCTGGACATGTAAGTTTACTACCGAGAGCGGGGAGTGCAGAGAGTCTGGATCTGCCCCTATGACCCTACTGGAACGAGTACATTTATTAGTATAACTATTCAAACATCAAATGTAGATATAAAAAAAAACATGTATAAGATGTCCATTCACTTCTCTTGTACCGGGCAATTCTATTCCCCCATTGGCTAGTTCCCTTATTCTTACCCCTCATTCCATGATGCCTAGTCTCAGTAAATGATTCTGGACCGGATCCTGTGCTTTTACTGCACGCACAGAGGTCTGGCTATCCCTATAGAAGAGGGGAGTGTACTGCCTGTCATTCCCTTCTCTCGTGCGGAGCTTAAGTGACTTACTCTGCCATAAGGCAGCCTTAAGTTACATATGCAGATCATTAGTCTGATCCATGCTTATGCCCTTACTCCCATCCCAACTGTAACATTTAAATGCTCCACCTTATGGAGTTCAGGCGGATCGAGGGGATGCACCACCCTGTTGGACGGATCTCCACATGCACGGAACTAAGTTCCATACGTATGGAGATCCATCACAGAACATGAAAATGCACATTGCCAGTCTGACAGCCAAATTCTGCATCTGTCGTTAGTAAGTGTGGATCCGGCCCCGTATACTTAAACTGTCATTAATCCATGGAACACTCTTGGGCTAATGGCCCTTTGTGTAAGCAAGTAAAAATTTTAAATGTTATTTATGAAATGCTAAATTGTCACTTTTGTATAGAGACTTTAATGGTAAGCACATAGCTTATTGGATGTGTACATGGATGCAGACATTTCCATTGTATGATAGAAGAAGTTTATGGTGGTGGGAGGGTTAGAAGTATATTGTTTAGGTGCATGAGGACAAAGTATGAATAACTGAGAAGGTCTGAAAAGCAAGCATCAGGTCTAGAGGACTATGGGAGTGAAATGATGTACATTGGGATTGTATTAGCTAGAGTGAGTGTTTTTATATTCAATAAACATAACTTTGATCACTATCCCTGTATCCAGAATTCCTCCTTGCTCAAAGGGAATTCCAGCACAAGACCCCCCTCAAGACTTCCATACCATCCTCACATAATATGGGGATGGATTGGAAGTCTGGATAGAGTGGAGGGTGCTTAGCCCTCAACAAACATACACTTCTCCCAACTCCCATGTTGGAGAATCAATTTCCCCATAGCTCCCTGTTGTCATTGGAAATGCTATCAATATGGAACTCTTGGTCCAGAGGATTCAAACCAATATGTGTGCTCAATATGCTGGTGTTTTCTGTTCCTAGTGGTCAGAAAATACTCTTTATGGAAGTCTGGACACAGTCCCTGTAGGGTATGGCACAAAACTCAGTACTAGCTTTGAGTTAAAATGGCACAATCAGTCACATATGTCAGGCCACTGACAAAACAGTCCAAAAACACTCTCACATGGTATTCAGATTGTTTAGGATTACTAGGATGATCCTATTAGCATCAGTGTGGGTCTGTGAGGAGACACATCAAAAGCTGCAATCAGAGCATTATGTTTTAGTATTTATTTTACCAGACACTGTGTTTGCTTTTCCTACAAATAAGCTCCGCCTCTATCTAAGCCCCTCCTACATTCCATCCAAGCTCCATCTCCGTCCCACCAAAGAACCACCCCCATTGTCATCATGCCGCTTGTGAGGAAAATCAAATAGTAATTTAAAAGAAAGGAAAAAACCCTGCTTTCAGTGTAGCCCACTTATTGGGACAGCGGGACAGTCACCCAGGGGACTGTTCCACTGGAATTGGGACAATTGGGAGGTATGCAGTTTTGTTTACTAGTTGCCATAACAGGGTGCTGCTTTTCACTGTCATGTATATGATACTTATTTGTAATTATGTACAACTCTTACATAATTTAATCTGTAAAACAAAAAGATACACTATACTCAGCGCTAATGAGTTGCAGCTGCTACAAAGAAGTTCAACAAATGTGTTCCACTACACATAAAAAGTACATGGAGAAAGAGATGTACAAGAATTTAAGGCTGCAGCGCTACTCCCTTGTATGAAAAGATGGACAATAAAGTTTTAATCTTTAGTCTCCTTAGGAACAATGTGGAAGGTATTTGGGAGGTAATTTGCAATTAAACCTTGTTACATCTTCATTAAATGGTTCACGTTAAAGTTTATTTACTTTAGTTGAGAAGTTTTTCCTTAAGAATCTATCAATTCAAACTTGATCAAGCTTTATTACTTTACTAATATTGAAGCCACACTAATATTAAATCATGCACATCAGTAATAATAAATACATGTTAAACTATATGTTTCTTAACTTTATAACTTAAAAAAGTAACCTACATGAGGGAGATTTATTTCTTCAGCCCATTCCTCTTTTCAGGGCTCAGAAATTATTCTACCCTCAATTCTAGCAAATGAAATGAGCCAGATGTAAATGTGCGCGCCATTATTCTG
Source organism: Limnodynastes dumerilii (assembly GCA_011038615.1). NCBI lineage: Eukaryota > Metazoa > Chordata > Amphibia > Anura > Limnodynastidae > Limnodynastes > Limnodynastes dumerilii. The sequence continues at coordinate 194,791 of WWET01001388.1, read as the reverse complement.
AGCCTTTTCATTAAGGGACGTGCCGGTCTGTCATTGATAGAATCTTAATTGAAAGCATGATTGCTGGAAAAGGCTTAGAAGGACGGGAATTATTAAACCTCAGTCTTGACACTACATTAAACAATTAATTGAAGGAAACGCAACCCCTGCTATCTCTCACGTGAAGCAGAGTTTCTTCTTTGTAGGGAGCTAGAAATTAAAATGCCAAGTGTGGAGGGTGGAGGAGAGGGGTCCTTGTAATCGGAGATATTCTATAAGGCAGTTCATGATCATTAAATGGAAAAATGATTAGCTAAAAGTAGGTGCTGGCTGCAGGTAAAACGCAGAGAAGCACTCAAGCAAATATGCATTCACATAAAATGGATTTTTAATAGCTGATGACCTATTGAACCATTTGCTTTGTGGCCTGCTCTAACCAGGAAATCCTCCAAATCTGCCCTGTTAATGGTAATGAAAACAAGGGAAAATACTTAAGAAGAGCTATTCTCACATCACCTGCATAAGCACACTCTTAATGTACTGAATGTTTAGTGTAGTAATGATTTCTTAGGTCATACTTCCCAACTGGGTAATGAGAGGGTCTCTGTCTTACCCATGACTTACCCATCTGTCACTGAGACACAAGGTAGTGATCAGTGATAGCACAGATTTCTATAGCATGCATGCCCCTATGTATGCGACCTGGACCATGCTGCAAAGTTGCTGAACCACTTTGCTCTTTTTGGGACTTATTTGCCCTATTGCCTCTATCCCACTGCCACCAATGTAGCACAAGGCATAGGTTCACTGAAGTTCATTTTAGGCAAGCTCGGTCATTGTGCTCCTAGTGCTTGGGTAGAACACAGGACACTATAATATCTGGCTTCAAATCACCCAATCATCTATATTCAGGTAGTTTTTTACTTGGCGTTCCAAGCCTCTCTCCCATTCTGAAAGATATCACTTAATCTAATATTTATAAATAAATGAGATGTTCAAAATCCATATTGGGACCTTTGAATCAGGAGTGTGTCTGGAAGAATTAGGATGGGAATGTGTTAGTATGGCACTGACATGTTTACATAAGACCAGTGGTGTAATTATTGCAAGTGCAGATAAGACTGCTATGGGCAATGGGGTAAGTACATTTAAATTTATGGTGGTTCTGTAAAGTGTCTAATCATCTCCCTACCACAATGACATCCAGATCTTTGTCCTTGTCTTCTTCTCACATATTTCCCTTATATGATTTGACCAAAATACCTCATCTCTCCTCCATCATATCAATGTGTATAAAGCTGCTTTTGTTTTTTTTTGTTTACAAATCCCATTTTATATTTTCTCCAGTTCCCTATAGCCATGCATTTCTCTTTAAACCTGCATAAGACACTACACATTCACTTATTTCCTTCAGTCCCATATAGCCATGCATTTCTCTCTAGCCTACACAACACACTATACATTCACTTATTTCCTCCAGTTTCCTATAGTCATGCATTTCTCTCTAGCCTACACAACACACTACACATTCACTTATTTCCTCCAGTTCCCTATAGCCATGCATTTCTCTTTAAACCTACAAAAGACACTACACATTCACTTATTTCCTCCAGTCCTCTAAAGCCATATATTTCTCTCTAGCCTACACAGCACACTACACATTCACTTATTTCCTCCAGTTCCCTATAGCCATGCATTTCTCTCTAGCCTACACAACACATTCACTTATTTCCTCCAGTTCCCTATAGTCATGCATTTCTCTCCAGCCAACACAACACATTCACTTATTTCCTCCAGTTCCCTATAGTCATGCATTTCTCTCCAGCCTACACAACACATTCACTTATTTCCTCCAGTTCCCTATAACCATGCATTTCTCTCCAGCCTACACTACACATTCACTTATTTCCTCCAGTTCCCTATAGCCATGCATTTCTCTCTAGCCTACACAACACACTACATATTCACTTATTTCCTTCAGTCCCTTATAGCCATGCATTTCTCTCTAGCCTACACAACACACTACACATTCACTTATTTCCTTCAGTCCCTTATAGCTATGCATTTCTGTTCAGCCTACACAACACACTACACATTCACTTATTTTCTCCAGTCCCCTATATCATGCATTTCTCTCTAGCCTATACAACATACTACACATTCACTTATTTCCTCCAGTCCCTTATAACCATGCACTTCTCTCTAGTCTGCACAACACACTACACATTCACATATTTTCTCCATTTCCCTATAGCCATGCATTTCTCTCTATCCTACGCAACACACTACAAATTCACAGATTTTCTCCAGTTCCCTCCCTTGTTCCCTCCAGCTGCTTCTCTTCTCTTCCTCGCTCTCTCTTTCTTTATTGTATTTATTTTTCTCATCCTCTCCTTTCGTTCCTGTTACTTCTCTTGTTCTTCTTAGCTCTTCACCCTTATTCTCTCCAATTCTCCCAGTTATTTTTTCCAACATCCTCACCCAGTCCCTACCTAATAACATAAAAAACCCTGGATTCAGATAAAAATAATCATTATGATATCATATATACAAAGAAACGCTTACATTTGAAGTTGCCAGTTACACACACCTTCTCTATGAAGTTGTCGATTTGGACAATTGACAGCTATGTCCATAGAATACAAGAAGCATAGGTACAATTGTGAATACTTTGCTGAAAAATTTACTGGACAACAATTAAAGCGCTAGGTAGGACAGGTTATGTGGCTCCTGTAAAGTTAACTGAAATATTGTGGCAGCTGGTGTTGTATTTTGTTAGAATCAGGACAGACAGATCTTCTAGTAATTGCAGAAATCATAATACTGGCATCTGCTGGCGAGTATTGATTCATTCACCATTTCTTTTAACTGAACTTCATCTGCTAGGGTGTCTTAGATTTTTGAGTTATACGTCATGGCTTCTAAACGTATATATAATATTTCAAAATGTATTAATTTTAGGGGCATGGGTTACAGAAAAGGAGGTGATATAAAACAAAATCATTTTTTAATTATCAATGACCCATAACAATGTTTAGGTGCATTTGAACTTATCAGCCATACTGCTGTTTGAAAAGGTTAATTTAGACAGAAAAGTTAAGGATTCTGGAGTACCATCAACCAAGATCACATTACAAGGGGGAGTGGTGAGTAGAGAGATCACCTGTAATTCTACCACATGGAGGACCTTCACAATCTGTCCCTCATCAAGTCACTGAAGAACAGGATGGAATCTATGTGATGATATCATTGCCTCACTGCAAACTTTCTGTATGGGAGTGACAGAGAACCACTGACAACAGGGAAGTGATTTTTGGCCTCCACAAACTTTAATTCGGACAGACTAAATTCCTTAATTCAGCAGATCACTACATATATTGTAACATACATTCTTGTTTAGCTCACACTACATGCAGAAAAAAGTCTCAATTCATAATGACACCCCCTGAGCCTTACTCACTGTGTGCATTTCTAAACTGCATTACATTGTTAGAATGTTATAAAAACAAAATGGAAGTTGCTCAATCAATTTATAGGTATATGTTAAACGGGTGCGTGAAAGGCAGGGGTTAATCTGCTTGCCACAGAAACAAAAGGAAAAAAAGGAAAAAATAGCCCCAGCACACTGCCATAAACCAGTAACAAACTATACTGTTCTATCTGTAAAATAAAACACAGAAATGTTCGTTACACATATTTGATCAAATATGGGATAAGCCACCAGCCACCGTCAAGGCCTTTCTGTATATGGTGGTCCTAATTGTTAGAATGTTATTGGTACTAGAAAGGGCCTTTCTGTATATGGTGGTCCTATTTGTTAGAATGTTATTGGTACTAGGAAGAAAGAATTTTTCCATCATGTTGGAACCAGAACCAGAAATAAACCCTTATTTATTTGCCTGTTCTGCCACTGGGGTGAAGTTTGTCACCATGATCTGTATTGCGATAGATCAGTTTCTGGCAATGAAGTGACGACCGCAGCCTTTTTCCTCCAGGGTCCTATGAGAAAGTGACATTTCTATGACTGGTGCGTCTTTAAAGATTCCAATGACGAAAGGTACAATTTTCTTCACTATAACCCTTACTATCCCTTTAACCTAACCTTAAATCCTAACCTTATTCATTGTTGTCCCTGCAGCCTAACCTTAATTACCCCCTTTTTGCAGCCTATTCCTACCCATTCCCTTTCTGTAGCCTAACCTTAACCTCTTTTTCTCCACAGCCTAAACCTCACCAACCCCATCCAGCAGTCTAACCTTGACTATTTGAATGAGTAACTTGTCAAAATAGAAACATTCAACATTGTACCTGTTCCAAAATAAAGGTATTCTTTATTTGAAATGTGTCGGCACTGATACAGCTGTGATCATTATCCCCTGCCACAGGATAGTGGCAATTTTTTGGGTCTTTCACAAAGAGAACTAACCAAGGCTTGTTCTTGAGTCAATGCTGTTCATGGTGCAAAAGGGACTGAGACCTGTCATAGCTACTGCTAATATTTTTGGACGTAACAAAAGAATGGGAACTTCTGACCATGAGGTTGTAGAACTGTAATTCAGGGGACAGTCGTGCATTATTAGACCAAAGCATAGCAAATGGAAAATATAGCCCTAAGGTTAAGTATAGTAAAATAAGCACTTCTCTTTCTCTCTGTGGAAAAAGTATAGCAAGATAGCAATTATTTTTTCCTACTAAAAAAAAAATTAGCATATTCTTATTCTATTGAGCATAAAGAGAGACACCCCATGATAATAGTATTCAGATATTTTATCTACCATTAGGCTTTAAAATGTATGTAGCTTTTTTTCTTTATTACATAAAAAGCCTACTTTTCCTTTCTTTTACCAACAAGGAAACATACAAATATATATTTTCATTTGAAATATTAGTTTAATAAGACATGAGAATAATATTAGGGATACAATTGAGGTTCATTCATTATTTATACGAGCAGCGTGATTTAAAGGATGCATTCGTAACGAAACAGCATCTCACTCCTTATATATTAAAACCAGAAAATACAACCTACGCCTAGAGAGTATGTCCGCTGATCTGGGATGATGTGATTTAACATACACACTTTATCAAGGCCAGCCTGCTTCATGGAGGAAATTGTGTCTTTTATGTAGAGATATAAATAAGCAGAGCTCATAGCAACTTTAAATTACTTCTAATGTGTATTACTTATGCTCCCTCAAGAACAATACATGACAATAGCGGGGATATTTGAAGTAATAACATTGGTGCTTTTAGAATTCTTTAGTAGTATTGAGGTAATGCTTTTGTCGTTGTCAGAAGCACAGGGTTGTATTGACAGACACTGATATGAAGCACAGTAGTATATGATTCCGTATTGTGTTGGAATGGTAACAACAATATTTGCAGAGAGAAAGAAAGTGTTCTCTTGTTACCCAGAAACAGTAATATATTGTATTACAATTATTATTAGGTTTTATTTCTTTATAAAATGGAAACTACAAGGTCTAGTACAAAAAGACATTTTCTTACGCAGTTTGTTGATAAGCTCCACAGTCTTTTCATACTTAAAGAGAAACCATCACAAATACATAAAAGCACACTGACATCATTTAAACATCAAACAAATGAGCGTGCTTGTGTATTAGAAACCACAAGGATCTTTTGTAATGTGTTTCTCCCAAGTCACACTGGCAGATGCCATTTTCTCTCCATGTTAAAAAAAAGAGAAACCTGCTGCATACCAATATGCTTGGTATCTGTACCCTAGGGCATAGCATGGGCGGAGTTGCTAGAGCAAGCGCACCATGTGCCAGCAGAGGGGGTGGGCGGTGACAGGGGCTGTCACATATGACAAAGCTACCACTAGGATTAAGATTGTGACAGTTGCCATCTGGTGTGTTGCTAAGAACATCAACCTTCATGACAATCCATGTTCCCACAATTTTATTGGCTTACAGGAAAGCACTGGGTCCCATCACAAACTAAAGACTTCTGTGACTTATCCTGGGTGCTTTGTGAGCAACCAGAAGCCCGTTTTCATTATTCCGGTTTTTATATTCACCAGTAAGTATGCTTGTATTATGCATATCTGTCAGCTGTGCCCTTGTTTCAAAGCATTTATGTGTACAGTACCTATACCTATAATTATGAACGTATTGTACCATATAGGGAACATTTTATTTAAAGCTATCCAACAAACAGACTTAGGGCTCTATTTATGTGCAAGCCTTTAAATTTGATGAAGGATCCTGATCCAGGCTCGCTTATCATCACAATGAGCCTGTACATTTCCTTCATCAAATTTATAGAGATGCCCCTTCGTGGTGCAGGACCTCGCTGTCCTGCAATAGAAGGGACAGCCTTGTCTGAGCTTCATCCGTTAATGAATTTACGACGATGCAGGAAAATTGTTGCGCATGCGTTGTATGCTCTCGGTGCATGTGCAGAAAGAACATACCCTGCTCTTCATTCCGTAGAGGTAAGTCGCATAAGGAATCATGCTGATTCCTTCATGCATTTCTTTTGAAAGCTCCCTGAACCACCAATGTTTTCCCCCCCTTGAACCACTGAAGCACCAATGAAAAGAGCAATAAGATTGAGTATATGAGGGGCAAGTCGCATAAGGAATCATGCTGATTCCTTCACGCATTTCTTTTGCAAACTTTTCTTTTGTTTTCCCCCCCTTGATCCACTGAAGCACCAATGAAAAGAGAAATAAGATTGAGCCTTTATGTATATAAAATTAATATATATAAAGGCTCAATCTTATTTCTCTTTTCATTGGTGCTTCAGTGGATCAAGGGGGGGAAAACAAAAGAAAAGTTTGCAAAAGAAATGCGTGAAGGAATCAGCATGATTCCTTATGCGACTTGCCCCTCTTGTGCACCAATCAAATGAGTTGGTGGGAGGAGTTTAGTACACTATCGCAGGGAGCGAAAGAAGACTCCCTGCACACTCCATGCTCCTAACACCAACCAGAGCTGGCGTTAGGTTGACGCTGGGAGCGGAGTGGCAGCATAAATATGACAATGCGCCGGGCTGCAGTAGGAAGAATGGGCCGGCAATGCACTCTGAAACTATAGTTTCCACAGGCGATGCAGGTTTTGTAAAAAAAGGAAAATATTCATTTTAAAGCGATACTGGCAGTTTTCTATTGAAAACTGCCACTATCACTTCAAAATGAAGTTTATAAATAGAGATCTTAGAGCTAAATGTATTGCTCACTAGACTTTGATGTACCTTATTTTTAAATAATATTTGTTGGTACTTACTATATATATTAGTAGATACAGCACTAAACTTTAAGGACATGCTTTTATAACACTCAAAATATCTCCTGAATACTAGGAATACTATAATATTATAGTGTTTCAAGCAAAAGATACAATGTTGGCAATGGTGGAAAAGGAGACTAGAAACATAGAAACATAGAAAGTGACGGCAGATAAGAGCCACATGGCCCATCTAGTCTGCCCATTTGTTTATTGAAAACTATACTGACCCTAGACCCTATTTACCCTCAATTTGGTTTACAATTTAGGATACCCTTATATTTATCCCAAGCATGTTTAAATTGTTCTACTGTATTGGCCTTAACCACCTCAGATGGGAGAATATTCCACTTATCTATCACCCTTTCAGTGAAGTAATTTTTCCGCACATTTCCTTTGAATCTACCACCCTCCAGTTTATATTCATGCCCTCGTGTTCTATTACACCTTTTCTTTTGAAAAATGGTACCCTCCTCTAGCTGCTCACAACCCTTGATGTATTTGAAAGCTGCTATCATGTCCCCCCTCTCCCTTCTCTGCTCCAAGCTATACATGTTTAGTTCCTCTAGCCTTTCTTGGTATGATTTGTTACAAAGGTCATGGACCATTTTAGTTGCACTTCTTTGCACAGTCTCTAATGTATTTATGTCTTTCTGGAGATATGGCCTCCAGAACTGGACATTTGAGCACTCCCCGATTTCTTTTTTCACAAACAGGATCACCATCTATTGTTACCTGCTTAGAGAAATTCTAGTTTTAGATATCTCAACTGCTTATTCTGAATAATAAGCTAATACCATCTTGCTCTATGTGACTGAAGTTACCCAGATGGCTTTTCCCCAAGATCATAGAAAGTCTTTGGTGGAATTAGGCATATCAAAATGTTTATAGGTTTCTGCCTATCCAGGATAGGTTTAATTTACATTCTTTAAAATATCTAGATCAGGGGTTGTCAACCATTGGTACTAGTACCACTGGTGGTACTTGCACCATTGTCAGGTGGTACTCAGGGCAACTGGTCAAGGTTGTAAGGTGGTACAATAACAAATGGCCAAGGACATAGGGCCAGATCCAGACTGTCAGGTCACTTATGCATGCAAGGTGTGTAAGTGGCCTGATTTGACTGGAGGGCGCATATGATAGTAATCCTAGCGTACCAAGCTACAGACGGAACTGGGCTGTGCTTCTCCTCTGCCCGCTAAAGTGGGCAGGGGGAAGCATGCTAAGTGTACAGTGTGGGAGGGGGCTTCCACACTTGTGCGGATCAGTGGTTGTACAGACTGCTGGTCTGCACGATTAATTTAAGGCAAGCTTATGGCTGCCATAAAGCCTGCAAGAAAGGCGAGTGACAGGGGGCATGCACTCTCTTCTCTCTCTCCGACGAACAGACCCCTGTACATACAGAAAGCGTGCAAGGGTCTAGATCCAGTCCATAATGTTTTTAAAAATCTTGATATGCACCTTAAAAATCACTACTAGTCTTGCAAGCATAGACTTATGAACCAGTGTAATAATAAATACGTTTCCATACATGTTTCCATATGGTCGCAATGGATAATAATAATAATAATAATAATAATAATAATGTTATAATAATGTTATACGTTTTATTCACAGGAAGCTCTAATCATGTTTAGACTCATTGTGAAAACGCTTTATGTTATAGAAATAATGTTATGCTAAGATATTGACAGATTTCTAATGTGAAATGTGCATGCTAGCTGTAGTTAATGGACCCTGGAGGAGAGGCCTGGTGAATCTGTCTATTATGTTAATTATGGACCAAAAAGAATATATCTGCGCTCGTTTAAAGTCTGAAGTTCTCCAAATACTAAATAAATAACTGCCACTTTGTTGTATTATTATGTTAATTACAACCACAAGGATAAAGATGGCCTAAGAAGTGGACCAGTCCTGATCGCTGATGATATTCTACTATTTGTTTTTCTATGACATTATTTTGCTTTTGGACCATATTGCTTAAAATCTCATCGCTTGGCCCTGAAGGTCAGAGTGTTCCGTGTTCTTAGAACCAGTGCTGGCTGTGCATGATGTACTGTCTGACCAGTACTGTTTAGTTTAATGCTTTCCCTGTTGGAATAAATCTTTTTATGCATTAGACAACAATTGCGATCAGATCGGATAGTCGTTATTTACCGGTAGCAGTGCATACGAATCTTAAAAAATGCACAATTTAATACCCTATAGTCTAATATCTGATTTTCATTAAGCATACTTTTGCTATCCAATAGCATAGCTTCTTTGTCAGCCTGTGTCCTTTTGAGACCTCGTCTTGTAAATAAATACATTACTTTTAAAGTAGATAAATGAAACACTTCGGTTTTACAATGCAAGAGTCCATGAATATTGTAAAAGAGTCAGCAAGGTCTCTTTGCAGTTTATACTTGTAAAACTACTACTATACAATATATTTATAAATAAATGACCATCATATTTTAGAATTATTTGTGTTATTATATTAAAAAAGAAAACCTTATTAAATCGGGTGGTAGTCATATTCCCGGTGCTTAAATTCCCGGCGCTGAAAATACCTCCACCAGTTTCCCTACTATCATTATCCCGGCACATTCAAAATCCCGGCACCAAAAGTTCCCGACAATTTAAAATACCTACACTGACAATCCCGGCCAGTAAAAATCCCGGCACATAAAAATGTGTATGTGATGGGTCTGGCTGGGGGCTGTGTAAGTGCCGGAACTTCATACCGGACTAACCCCGTTGCCCCGTAGTGTAGTGTGCCAGGGATCACATGTTCCCTGACATTTGCTGGCTGTAAATTTCAGTTCCTCTGTTAAACATCTTCCTTTTGGTCTTTCCCCCCCTGAAATTACCTACCTGCCTTCTTGTTCCCCCTCTCCCAGGGCCGGCCCTAGCTATAAGTAGCATAGGCAACTGGGAAGGGGGGGGCGCCACTGAGGTAGACATCCAGTTACCAATTTAGGGTGGGTATTCAGTTATTAAGAGGGGCAAGAATCGCGGCAGTTGTGGGTCCAACACGAGATGGAGGGAGCTCAGTGTCTATTGTCTCTCCCCTCCTGCAGCTTCTGTTTAGATCATTCTGCTGGAAGCTGCAGAGGAGAGAGGAGGGACTAAGGGCCTGATCCAGACCTATGCTGACTGGCGTTAATGCGCTGATCTGCGCATGCGCCGGGCAGATGTTGCCCGGCGTAGCTACGGCAACACCCGATCTACTGGGTGTCCCCCGGCGTTACTACGTTCAGGTTAGTGTAGGTGGGCGGGGGGAGGTAGTTTAATGAGGGAGGGGTTTGCGGCCAAACGTTCCTGTGCGTGCGTATTTTTCCTTGTTTAGGCCGACTGAAGTTAGGGTAGCCTTCCGCCGGCATAAGTGAGGGAAAATATGCTCACACAGGGGGAGTGTTGGGGAAAGTGCACACCGAGGTCTGGATAAGGCCCTAAGACCCTGAGCTCCCTGAATCACTCATTCGCTCTGCTTGCTGTCTGTCAAGTGAGTGAATGAGTCAGAGCAACGTCAGACAGGATCTCCCAGACAGCCTCCACGCTGCAGCCTCGAGGAGCAGGTGAAAGTCAAAGTAAAAAGAAAAAGAGCCTGAACTGGAGCAGAGATGATTGTATTGCTTGAGAACAGATCATATGGTTAATGATTGCTGTGATTGCTCTTAAGATCCCTGTATTGACAGCAGTGTGACATTTATTTCTGGTAGCTTTATTAGGGACAGTGTTTTAGTAATCACTACTGCACCTGTGTATCCTGCTACAAATGTTATCTCTTTTCAGACTTTGTAATCTTTACTGTGACAGTGATATTGCATGGCATACCTTTTACAGGAATAGTAGTTTCCCATTAATTTTTTCTATTTAGTATTTCTTTAAAAAAAAAAAAACTTTCAAAAATAACTAAAATAAATAAACATATGTAGAATAGGTATAAATAGCTACAAATAATTAGCAATAAATTAATTGCAATAAATAATAAAAATAAATAGTATTGACAAGATTGAGTGAGGCACAAATGTTTTGCAACTAACAAAAATGACTCTAAAATAGCTGAGTGATAATTTTTATTGGTGATTATGTGCTAGGGGGCACCAGGCAAACTTTTGCCTAGGGCACTTAATTGGCTAGGACCGGCCCTGCCCTCTCTAATACACTTCCCCATCCCTGCAACCCCTCCATACACATGGTCCTCCCCACATCTCCCTCCGTGTCCCTTTTTCATTACACATCTCACTCCCTGCCCCCCTCCCCCACTACACATCCCCCTTCCAGTCTGTGGGGTATATTATGGGTCTGGGAATAACACATACTATAATATGTGGTTTATATTAGGGCTTGGGAATGGCACACTATATCAGGGTTGCCGACTTTTTAACCTGGAGAGAAGCCATAGATTTCTGCAAGGAGTGGGGCTTAATGATGCGATTTATGCAAATTGCATCATTACGCCCCGCCACCTGACAATCACTCCTGTAAGCTCTAGCGTTTCAGGGGATGGGCGAGGCTTGATGACATCATCAAGCCCCACCCATCTCTAGTAACGCTAGGGATTACAGTAGTAATTGAAGGCTGGTGGGGCTTGTGGGAGCTTTGCCGGCTCTCCCGGATACCGGGAAAACTTCCCAAATTTCGTGAGTCTCCCGGATATTTGGGAGAGTCGGCAACCCTTCAATATATACAGTATATGATGTGTCACTCCCAGATCCATGTTATTCCCCACACTATATAATGTGCCAGTCCAGATCTAATATTATCCATTATCCCACATGTAATACTAGTATATTAGAGATCTGGAGATGGCACTGGCTGTGCTCTGCAATGCTCCTTTGGTCTGTCAGTGCCCGGAGCACAAGCTCCACCCCCGCTACTCCCCTGAATACACATCAATACACATTTACCTCAGAAAGAAACCTTAAGGTAGACGCTTTCTATTGAAAGACTGTCTGGGTGAGTAAAATTGTTTAAATTGTAAATGCACTGAGAAAGAAAAATATGCCATTAAGATAAAAGGGAACAACAATAATACACTTAGCTACACAAATAAGATACAGTAAAATTGTGCACATAAATGTATCCTAGAAATGTTTAATTGTGCTTTTACAATAAAAAAAAAAGTTATATCATATTGTTTAGGAAAAAAGACAATGAAAAACAGAACAATACCACAGTCCATTTTTCTCAGTGGTGTAATTACACAGCTTATTGCTCATAGTTGGGGGTAGAATAGATTATTATTATTAACCATATCATGTTAATTAAAGGCACATTTCATATTTAATCAATACACACTTCTATATTCTTTTAGTCTCAAAGGAACGTTAATGGTTTCACAAAACAGGGAAAATGACATAAACCAATACTTGTATTATCAAAATCATTATTCGTGATAGTATAATACACAAATGCATTTCTTGGGGCTAGGCTTTTCCTCATAGAATCATTAGGAACCATTTAATGGATATGCTAAACCTGAAAACCATGTTTTTCTTCTGGGACACAAATTAGGTTTGTGTATTTCGCTCCGCTACCCCTTGCTTGTTTTTCATTAATAATGTACTTCTCTTAAATCAATCTACCCATCTACAATTCTATGTCAGCCGTAATATGAGCATTATGAACAGTGGTATTCTGGTCTTAGAAATCTATTTATCAAAAGAATTTCTACCATAAATCCTATGAAAACTGGACTTTTCTACAAATTAAACATTTTTATCAAAACCCCGTCCCTGGTGTTTATTATGGCTGACAGTAGCATGGAGAAGCCTATTTATCAGGTACTGCTTCTGTACCTCCATTAGCTTAAATTGCTTTAAAATGGAAATGGCTCATCAATGGAAGAGCATACTTAGACAGAAGTGGCCCTAGGCATAGGCCGCATAGCCGGCTGCCCAGGGCCTCATGCCTCAGGGGCTCCACTGTTTAGAAAATCCAAGGCGGCAGGGGGCACAGTGGGGAGTGACCAAAATGCTGCAATACCGCTGATTGCTGGCAGTCTAGCTTCAAGCGCTATATCAGCAGTGCAGCTGCTCCCCCTTCCTTCGCTTAAGTTGTGTCCCAGTTAGAGGAGGCTCCTCCTACCCCTCTGACATCATATAGTGGCCCAAGAGGTGTTCCAGACAAAAGGCTGGTAGTGGATCATGATGTTATATGCGGTGGGAGAGTGGGAGCACTGTGGCGCTGCTGCATCGCTGATTGCTGGCAGTGATCAGGTATAGCTGCAGTATATCCCTCTCCCACCGTTAATGGCATTATAAGCCACAACCAGCCATGACTGCTATCAGGGGTGACTGGAGGAGCGGGCTTCCCAGAGCTCAGCATGTGACGAGCAGTACCTCTGGACCTCTACTAGGATTAAAGCGGGGATTGCTCAATTATGTCACATCACAGTGTAGTATCAAGCACCAATACTTAATAAATAATAGTGGAGGTTTCAATAGGCAGACAATAGGGAATGGGGGGTATGCTATTGTTTTAATGTGACATTATTTCTTCTGGCACATTCCTATCTAATATGACTTTTGGCAGTACTATAAAGTCTTTTGTTTGGTCCCACCACAATTAACAATATTTTTACAGGCCACAACCTACTGTACCATTTATGAATGATATAGATGGGAAGTGATGTAAGAAGAATCAGAATAAGATCCCTTTAACATCTCCTGATAAGAGTGTGTTTTATATTATTATTATTATTATTATTATTATTATTTATTATTGTTTATTTATAAGGCGCCACAAGGTGTCCGCAGCGCTGTACAAAATACAATAAAATACAGTACAGACATACAGGGCACGAATGAACGGCATAGTACATAATAAAACATAATATAAATATAATAATATCACAAATAATAATATCACAAAAATACAATAAAGTGAAGCAAGCACAGACAGAATGCGAGGTGTCAAGCTTGATAGATCAGAAAGGAGGAGATAGAGCGCAGTGAGAGGTTGAGAGGGAGCCACCAGGTGGGGATGGGATAATAGGGTAGCAGAGGGGGACAAGAGGGTATAAAATGAGAGGGAAGAGTTGGAGAAGGGAACAACACTAGGATGGAGGGCCCTGCTCACGTGAGCTAACACCCTTAGTGGGAAAGATGAACTTACATAGGACATAAGAAGGGGGAAGGAAGTGGAATGCTGATGTGAGCGGAGGAGAGGGAGAGTACTTATTCAGTCAAGCTCTAAAAGCATTGTATTTTTTGAGTTAGATGAATACCACCCATAATGAGAAAATAATGTCTAAAGCTGGCTATACACTACCACAATTATCAATCCCAACAGGAAGTGGTCCAATAAATGGGACAGCTTCCCACCAGGGAAAGGTTCCAATATTGACACCATACACAGACAATCCTGGCAAAAAAGGAAGGTGCTGCTGAGATTGACAGAAGGCCCTTGCAGCTGATTGGTTGCATGGACCTCCTGTCAGTTTCTGTAGTGAGTGGTTGGGTCTCCTGTCAATCTTAGCAGGAGACCAGCCTGTGCAGCTAGCCTATTGGCGGGCTGCAAATACATTTTTTATAGGAGATAGGTGTGTTACATTAAAGTAGTGTATAGCAGTAATATACTGTAGTAGTAAAAGCTCTGTGTCTCTTGCAGAATGCCAAGCTTTTATTACTTTATTACTGCTGTACTTTTTAACAGAGTCAGTGGTGGTCAGGAGGTGTAGGAAAATCATCAGCTTGGGTCTGATCATTTTTAAACAAAAGATCAAATTATCGGATGCAAAAATTGCTCCGGCGTTTTATCACAATTCAAAAGAAATCTAGCCCAAACACTGTAACAACTATTGATCCAATCACCCGATAAGAGAGACATCAAAGAGAGGTTGCGCACCCACACTGCATATTTAGTGTGGTTTTATGCTGGGAGAAGCTGAGGAACAATGAGAGTGTGCTCCTATAACTCTTTCAGTGAGTCAGAATAAAGAAAGTAATCTCCGATTTCTGTGAATCAATAACTTTATGTGATAGCCTCAGATATGATGGTGCAGATAGCAGCTCCACGTGTGAACCCGCTACAAGCTAATTCCTGATTGATTCACAGAAATTGGAGATTTGTGGCGTGGACATTGTAGGAGGCTTGTTCATTATTTTGGAACTTTGGAAGGTGGCCACCCATTGTTCATCTATTTTGATCCAGCTGACGGCACTAACGGAATATAAGGAAGACTGGGCGCTGCGTTTCATCTCCCGAAGATCGGGTAATTTCCTGCCTTCATTGCCCTATTATGCACAGATACTTTACGGATTTATTTGGATTTCGAATATACTTGAATATATTGCCTACTGTTGTCTATATAACATCACCTTCCATCTCCGATTTGCTTTGGAACCAAAAGTAAGCACAACTGACATCTTTGGAGCTTAGGCTCTGTATTACTCCTAATTCCTGAAAATATTTGGTGCATTTGAATTGCTAATTGTTTAACTCCATTTATGTGTTTTTAATGTTTTGAATAAATTTATTGATATCAGGATGTAGTTTATATGGTATTTATCAGAACCAACCATTGAACATATACATTTTTTTATATATAATATTAGCGCTGTTTATACAACTTGTTGTATTATATTGCTTTTCTCTTAAAGGTAGAGTAGCAAAATCTCCCATACAGTGCTTCCTCCTATCAGCGCCAAAAGGTTTCTTTTCTCTTTTTAACCTGTGATTCTGGTTGAATAGGTCCTCATACCTAGATTTGGTGCTTTTTGCCTCTAATAAAATGATATTTAAAATCAGCATTGTACTTAATGGTGGGGTCCTCTTTGAGGCATTCATATGTTCAGTCATCCTCGAAAAGTTGCTCATGTGTCTTCATGGTCATATTTATTGATCATAAATTTTAATAGGTTCACATGAATTTGTTGGTGGAAGTGCTATATATGATATGAAACCAAATGTGTTCCAGTATACTAAATGTTTGTTTGATTTGTCCAATCAGCCACAAATTCATAACTCCTTGTCTGGTCATCACAGCACTTTGATGACATGTCATGTTAAGACTTGCACTGTAGCTTATTGTATTGTATTAGTAATGTTAGGCTTTATTATATGATCGTATGTAGGGTTCACAAGTTATAGGTATTGATAAGTTTAGAATGTTGAATGTTGTATGTATAGGATTAGTTTAAAATGCAACTCTACTAGTGTGACCAGGCAAACCCATAACATATGCTGATTGCTCCTCCGGATGAATGACAAAAGTAGGGCAGCTACCCTATAGAAAATAAGGAATATGAGATGACCAAGAGAAGCTACCAATCAAGACTATTGCAGACCCTGAATATGAGACATATTTGTGTATTTGTTTTTAAATTGTTAAAAGGACCATGCTCATGCCCTGAAGGCAGAGAGTTCTGTAGAAACTTAGTTATACTGATTGTATTGCTGTAACTTGCGAGGATTATTTTTGGAGTTTTTTTTGGGGGGGGATTAACCTTTTACTTTGTTGGTGCTATTGCGAACAGATATCGGTATCTGTTAATATTCTAACTTAACACTTTCCAGAAATATTAGGTTTAGTGACCTTCATTTTCAGAAGATCATCTTCCAGTGCTTTTTGTAAGATTTCCATGAATCCCCTCTTATTTGTTGTGGGTAAAAT
This sequence comes from Limnodynastes dumerilii, assembly GCA_011038615.1. Lineage (NCBI taxonomy): Eukaryota > Metazoa > Chordata > Amphibia > Anura > Limnodynastidae > Limnodynastes > Limnodynastes dumerilii. Next base: position 177,958 of record WWET01001388.1, on the reverse strand, counting down.
TTTGACATTTTCCTCTTGTTCTATGTGTAAAGTTGATTACGGAATCCCCCTGGTCTTCTTCTTTCTTCTGGAGCCCTGGATCTTAGAATTATTTTTAATAATTTTTTTTTTTATTGAAGAATTTATGTAGGTCTAAAAAGGTCTCAAACGTATCTATGAAATTACTGCGGACAAATTTAAGCCCCCTAATCAAGACACTGGCCCTGATTCACACCTAAGAATCTCTGGCTTCTCAGGTGTGTATTTCTCATAATTTTTCATCTGAGCATGCGTAGTCATGCTGACTACGCAATCTACATAGCCTTTAGGCATGTAGATTGACTACGTGCGGTCTTTAAAGGTGGAGGGAGGCATTTAGAATAGGTAGGGAGCACACCAAGTTAAAGTAGCCTATGTCACTCATAAGTGCCATTAAGCACCTAAAAACAGAGGTGGGATGTAGGAGGAAACAGGACCCTTAGGTGCAATTTATTGTTAAACCGCGCTTACGGATTTCACTTTTAAGTGTTTCCTTTCTTCCTCCTCCTTGTTTTCTTTTTGATTGGGAACAGAACCTGTGAGTCTTGTTGTGATCAGGGTATTTCTTCTAGCGGCCCTCTTTGAGGTGTTTCTCTGGAGGTGGGTTGTGACCCCTGCCTAAATCTAAAAAATGGCCCATGCACTGTTCAGATTCGGTTTCTAGTTCAAAATCAGTCGAAAGAGCTGTCTCCTGTCTTCGCCCGCCCATTTTAATTTCAAACGTCCAAGGATCATAGACTGTTAAAGTGCTTCTGCTTACTACTTTTTCTATTAATTAAGAGAGCTTTTCTAATTTCTAAGGCATGTGCCATAATTTACAGATTTTGCCATGTCTGTAAAAAAAAAACTGCTACTAAAATTTTTATTTATGTATATGGATGAAGTTTTACAATCCTTTCTTATTTACAGTAATCAAATGTTAATATTAATTTAATTGAAGTATTTAAAGTGTAAATAAGCACGACACAATTAATTTAATGGTTGTATTGTTTGCTTTGACACACTGGAAAGTGTTAAGGTATACTCATTTCTTTGTAATGGGGTTTACGTTTCAGTCAGACATCTCAATTAGACATATTGGACCTGATTCACACATAAGAAGCTTCTGATTGCCGCCTCTGGGAATTCTTAGGAAGTAGTGAGAGGGATTTAGATTAGCTGGGGAGGGAGGCGGGGAGAGGCAATGTCCGTACGAACATTGCAAGGAGACATAAGGTAGCCCTATGGCACTCGTAAGTGCTATAAGGTACCTAAAAATGGGGGGCAGGTTAGGACTGGAAGAGTGAGTTAGGTGCGGATCTGCCGGCACCTAACTCACTCTTATCTGTAAATCAGGTCCATTGTGTTATGTTCAAGGCTGAAGTAAGGTTTGTGGTTCCCTTTCTCCTCTTAATGGGGACCCAGAAACAAACACTTGCTCAGGTCACTGCATAGGAGCCAGCAGGGTGGGGTTTAAAGTTTAATTGACAGCTAAGCACTTTCACTTCTTCTCGCAGGCTCTTAATGCCAGACAGGAGGGAGTGACAGTGATAAGCTGTTAGCTGCTGGCAGACTATACATAGAGATACTTTTTTAAACAACCTGCACCGCTGCTGTCCTCTACTGGCAGGAAAAGGGAGAGGGTAAGGTTGTGCTCAAACCAAAACATTGGGACAGACTACAAGACCACAAGGCTACAGACCAGTTGCATGGTCTCCTCCAACACAGCTGCCATTCTGTACACAGGTTATACAGACAGTACAAAGGTAAAAAAGAACAAAGATCAATAACGCAAAAACAGACAAGGAACCTTAGAGAACAATTAGAGCATGCAGATAAGCAGATGCAGAATGCAGGAAGATGGTAGAGACCAGCAAGCTAACACACATCAACATGTATCAGGAAATAATGACCCACACCTAGCTCTAGGGGAGGACATATATATAAGAGTAAAGCACAGGTGTAGGTGATGGGCTTAAGTTAGTCCACAAGATTCCAACAGCAGCCCTAGGAGTCATGTTAATGTCCAAGTGTGCCTCTAGAGACAAAACTGGATACAGTAGTCCAGGATGTAACACTGTGCCTTCCAATCCTTACTTCATTCCATGTGCTCCACCAGATCACCACATTATCTTGGCCTTTCCTACTTTCTACTTCCACACAGTCAGATGGTGACAACGAGTAGTGATAGAAACTTATCTAGTCTTCCCATTCCACCCTCCCACCACCCTTCCTGTGACACAATCCTTTCTCAAACTTCCCATGAACCCACCACACTCCAGTTATTAACATTATAAAGTTTATTTATTTAGCGCCACCAACACTTGTCACTCATCCCACCCCTTTTGAGCCATACTCTAAATTCCCTACCACAAATTTGTCAGCAGCCAATTAACCTACAAGCATGTTTTTTTTTGGAGTGAAGGAGTAGACTAGAACATCCAGGGAAACCCACACAGACACAGCAAGAACATAAAATCTCCACTCAGATAAGGCCTTGTCTGAGAATTGAACTCATGACCTAAGCACTGTGAGGCACAAGTGATGGCAACATTGCACAGTGGGAGCACACTTCTGGTCCATCAGCCTATGCTCTGTATAGTTCTGCAGTCCATTCCTTATCTCTTTACCCATAGTTTTGGGCTAATTTAAATGCTTCCCTGCCCC
>WWET01001388.1:142109-152676 GCA_011038615.1 Limnodynastes dumerilii | reverse complement strand
CAACAAACAACGTCAGAAGCATCTTACCTGGGCTAAAGAAAGGAAACCAGGGTGCCAGAGCCTGGAGGAAGAATGGAGAGGCACACAATCCAAGATGCTTGAAGTCCAGTGTGAAGTTTCCATAACACCTCAGCAGTGCCACAGGCTGATAGCATCCATGCCACGCCGCATTGAGGCAATAATTTATGCAAAAGGGGCCCAAATACATATACATAGTACATATGCATGATTATACTTTTTAGAGGGCTGACATTTCTGTATTTAAAAACCTTTTTTTTATTTTATTTCATGTAATATTCTAATTTTGAGAAATTTCACTTTTGGGTGTTCTTATAAGCTGTAAGCCATAATCATCAAAATTAAAACCAATAAAGGCTTGAAATATCTCACTTTGCATGTAATGAGTCTATATAATATATTAGTTTCACCTTTTAAGTTGAATTACTGAAATAAATGAACTTTTGAACAATATTCCAATTTTTTGATTTTCACCTGTATATTGAAATAGTTTTACATTTATCAACCCGATCCTTTGATGTTCCTACTGTGACTTCAGTAAAACTTTAGCACAAACCCTCCAGTCTGGACAAGGTCTGTGTCTAGGTTTCAGGTCTGTTCACTGATTCAGGACAGGCAGTTAAAGGTCCCTACCTGAGCACATTGCCCTACCTTGTTGGTCCAGCCTCTTGTTCAAAGGTTCCATATGATAAAGCTTAAAGTTCCTTAGGTAAAGGCCAAATTAAAAGTAAGTTTTGATTCTCTATGATTTCATTTGTTTTGTATTATTTATATTTGTTGTGGTCTTTCTGCATTGTCTTGTTTGTGTGTATAATAGAACTAAAAAAGCACATCAGACCTTGCTGTTTTGTAGAGTTAAATTTGCATATATTACATAAACTGCCATTATTCCAGCTATAGTAGATGATTGTAGTGTCTTAGGGCCTGTTTCAGACTTACGAAGTAGCTTGAAAATAAGAGAGGAAAGTTACTCCTGGGCTAAACTGTAAATGCATGCCTGTTACATACAGCACAGGATGTGATGTCATGTATATGGTGGGTGTCACTTCCTGTTTGCTGCAGTTTGTTCAGTCGGGTATCAGAATCCCAAGTCTAAATAACAGTGTAATAGTAAAGCTAGTCAGTATCTGTGAGCAATATGCAATTCAAAGTTATACTTCTGCATGCAAAGAATACAATTAACTTGACACCCCTGAAATCAGTATGGTTTTGCCCAGGAGTAACTTTCCTCTCTTAGTTTAAGCTCCTTCTTAAGTCTGAATCAGGCTCTTATTTTCCAAAGCTAAGTGGTTAGTGAAGGGTAGACACAAGCAAGGGAGTTGTTACTTTAATGTAATGTCAAGGCACATAGGGGAAGGTATCAGAAGACTTTGTCCTTGGTGGTGACAAAGTATCGTATGCCACCTTGGATGTACCCTTTCTAGTGTTGATTCATCACTACTGAGCATTATTTGAACTCCAGCAATGTACAGGTAAGATCTGTTTTCCTACAGAATTAGCCATCCATTAAAATCCACCACAGTAGAATACAAACGCTCACAATATATTAAGTTTCAGGAAAGGTATACATTTAAAACCTTATACAGTACCTTTTATTAATGTTAGTCAACTATATTCAAACCAAGCTTTAATTTCAATCTACACCCATACATTTGAATCCCTCAAATTTAAAATTTTAGCTATGATAATGATAATGAAATATTAAGCTAACCAAATAAATTTATATGGTCCCAAAGAGATCTAAATTTCTATGATGGCATATAATACCACAATTTACTATCAAGTTTAAAAAAAAAATATTTAAATAAATTTGGATTTACATTCCAGCTCCTATAATGTTCCTTTGTGGAAACCAGGTCTCGGAAGCATGAAAATGAGGAAAGCCAATAATAATTTACACCTGAGCAAAATCATGTTGAATTGCAGGGAGGGGTATTGTTCCAAAAAGTAGTTGAAAGGTGATGTTTTATAGCCCAAGTCTAAATAACTGTTTTAAAGACTGTTCATTGTATCTGTGTACAATAATCAAAGCAAAGTATTTTCCCTGCATGCAAAGAATAACATTGCTTTCACACCCTTCCCCCTTCCCAAAATAAAACAAATGTAAAAAATGTAACATGGTTTTGCCTAGGTGTAATTTTCCTCTTATTTGTAAACTATGGATCAGTTTCTTTCTCCCACAGAGAAGGAAAGGGCACCTTCTGTTATAACAAACAGCAGTTATTGTAAAATTATAGGCTATTATTTATAGCATGACATTTACCCTGTACATTATTCAAGTAGGGATGAAGGGGTTTTTGGGAACAAAGAATCACTGAAAGATTTACTTTAGTTCTTCACACTTAATTCCACTATTTTCATTACTGGGACCTCTTGTTTATCTGTATCACCCATTTATGCAATTCGATTATCACTACCATAACATTTCCTCATTGTGAATGAGCACACTACCTGGAAAAGAGATGTAGTCAAGTAATTTAGAAATACCAAAAGTAACTTCACCTAGAGGCATGTATTGCTCTTCTGAAGCATTAAGCTCCCCTTAATGACTTTTCTTTGGCCTGGACACCTCTGTATTGCTTCATAATTGTCATTTATGTCAAAGCAGAAGGGAACAGCTACATGCCCAGGAGTGTGGGCCCCCACTGCGAATGGCCCTTTTTTAAAATAGCCGTTCTCTCCCAGCCAGTTCCGAACTGGGAAATCAATTGCTTTTGCCTCGCAAGAGAGAAGACAATGCTGCGAATTGTATGTATAAATTTAACCCCAACTCCTACCCTAATCCTTATCCTAACCCTCCTCTTCCATTACCCTAACACACCCCTTCCATTTCCCTAACTTTAACCTTCCCCTTCTATTACCCTAACCCTCCCTTCCCCGCAGCCTAACCCTAAGACTCCTATCTCCGCAGCCTGTTCCTAAGACTCCCTTCCCCGCAGCCTATCCCCAAGGGCTAGATGTACTAAGCCTAGGAAAAAGAAAAGTGGAGATGGTGACCATAGCAACATAGATCAGATTCTAAAGGACATTCTCTAGTATACAATAGGAAAATCAAACTAGAATCTGATGGGTTGCCATGGCTTTTCATTTTCCACAGCTTAGTAAATCTAGCCCTAAGATTGAGTATTCTGACTCAATAGCCAGGCTGTAAGTGTGAGGCATAACTAACATATCAGAAAATAGAGATCTGATCAAAAAAGAAAAAAATAGCACAATCCCAGCAAATACATCTGTTTGCGCAAATCAGGTGTAACAAGAAAAAATACAAAGAAAAAATACCGGTACTTGGACCCACTGACTAAGGAAGATATGAAAAGTACAAAACTTTCCCTATATCACAGCTAGCGGCCTCACGGCCTGCACTTCTTCTCTTCCGAGGTCAGTATTCTATTCCTTACCTAATCTCTGGTTATAAACAGGGTCCCATATCGGAGAGAGCGGTAAGCTGATCAGTTCAAAGCACCCCCCGGGGTGCACAAACGGAGGAAATGCGTGGTCCGTTTCGCCGGTCGGCTTTGTCAAGGAAAAGGCTGCGCGTCGGACCGTGCATCTCCTCCGTTCTTAGGCGGAAGAAAACTCGAGTAGAGCCCCCTTTGGTCACTTTGACCCCCACCTTCCGAGTCTTTTCATCGTCACAAGGGACAACCTTGGTGATAAGTCTCATTGGCCATTTATTTCGATGGACCTCTTTATCCTTTAAAAGAACAAGTTTGCTGGTTTGGAGGTTGGGTTTTGACATTTGCCACTTGTGACGACTTTGAAGCAGATGTAGATGTAGATACTCTGGCTTCCAGCAATGCCAGAACACATTGGACAAGTGTTGCACTTGTTTCCATTGACGCCTGTAATTGTCACTGTGGATTACGTTTCTGGTGAAAGTCTTGTTCCACGGTCAGCTGGATTAAGGCCAGTAGTGATGTGATGCCACTGCTCAGACTTGGAGAAACTTCTGATGCACTCCACTCTGTTGCTGTCGTATACATAGAATTGTTTTGTTTGGTTGTATATATAACCAAGCACAACTTTGCTGTCTGTGTAGAATGCAAATTAATTAATTGCCTCTTCACTTGTGGGTAGGGATTTCAGTCCATCATCAACTTGGAAGTTCTTTTAAACAAAATAACGAGCGTGGGATCCATAGTCCTGGGCTGTCCTCCTAAATCGCTACGGCAGGAGAGGGGCTGTTGCCAAATACATGCACATTCATCCGGTAATCTATGACTTCATTGTTGACGTTCTGGTCCTTGTGCCATAGGAACCTCAGGTAGTTACGATTGTCTTCCCCGACTATGAAGCAATGTAACATTTGCTGGATGTCAGCTACCACTGCAACAGGTTCTTGTCTAAAGTGAATTAGCACTCCTATGAGGCAATTGGTTGGGCCCAGTAAGGAGCCACTCTAATTTGGTTGGGTTTCCGCGGGTGATACACGCCAAAGGATGGAAGGTATCAGCATTCTTCTCTTTCCTTTAGTGGTGGTGCAGGTTCTGCATGATCTCTGTCAAATATGTTCTGCATGAAATCCACAAAATGTTTTTCCATCTTTGGTTTCCTCCTTAGGGTACGTTTTAAAGAGGAAAATCTAGCAATTGCTTGTTGTAGATTGTTTGGTAGTTTCACTCTTGGAGAGCGGAAGGGTAAAGGTGCTACCCAGCTGTTAGAATCGTCCTGAGTGAAATCTTTGTCCATTACCTTCAGAAATTCTTAATCTTCTCTTGCAGTTGCTAACTTGTCCTCACTTGTTGAATTGAATACTGTCAATCCTAGACTGTCATCCCACAGGACTATGTTAGCTTGATGGTCACGCTGCAATTTACTGCTGCTCAGCTTCTTTTTCACCCAGTAATGATGTGGGCATGACTGAAAACAAGTGCTGTGACCATTAGGCAAGATGTTTGTCTTAAATTAGGAACTATTGGTAGGCTTCATCATCTTGTCTATACAAACGTTGCCTATGATAACCTAGCCTAGATCAAGGCGTTGGGCAAATGGAGCATCATTTGGTCCATTGATCTGCTGGCATTCCAATAATTGTGCGATACTTGCCACTGTCTTAGACGTATTAAACTGTCTCTATCCAGATTAAGATGATTAAAGCTTTGCAATTCTTCTAACGAATCCTGAGTATTAAGTTTCTTCAGAATGCTTATGTATTCCTGGCTTTTCACTGTATAAAGTTCATATACCGTATAAAGCTGTCCTAGGGCTCCCTCTAGTGGTGACACATCACAAGTAGGCTGAGAGATGGTGGACATGTGACTCAGCAATTTTTGCCATTGGTTTAAGATATTGGAAGAAAGTTCATGCTTCATATCTTCAAGATTCTCTTTAACCTTCCATGTAGGCTTAGCAGACGTTTAGACAGCAGGTTGAGATCCATAACTTCTCCTTGCTCTGATTGTAGATATTGTTCATCTTGAACAGGCTGTGCAGTGATGCTGCAGCTGTGATGCACACACTGATGATTTCTCGACACAGTGTGCAAGCTTGCTTTAGTCTTTTGGCCTGATCCAGATCTATGCTGGGCCGCTTGCCATAAATACAGCCAGCGTTGCTCTGGTGCACTCCCCCTGTGTGAGCGTAGTTACACACAGTTACGCCGGCTGAAGGCTACCCTAATTTCAGCCGACATAACTGTATGTAACTACGCTCACACAGGAGCGTGACCTCCCTAACCCAGCCCTCCCTTCCTAATTACCCTCCCTCCCCCGCTGCCCGCCCCTTTGTCCGTAGTTACGAACGCTAGAGCCTTGGATTACGCCGGGCAAAATATGCCTGGCGCATGCGCAGAACGGCACTTTTGCCGGTCTTACGCATACAGCTGCCGTGACTAGTGCGGCGGCCATAGGTCTAGATCTGCTCCTTTGTATCTACAGAAGCTGCAAGCTGCCTTCTAGTGTTTCTGGCAGTTTTTATCAGCCATCTTTTCACTATTCTGATTCAATGACCAGGCTGTAAGCGTGAGGCTCCTGAGACAGTCCTTCTGAGTATGTCTGTATTGAACCAGTACTCACACTAAGAAACTTTGTCAGAGAGTGTCAACTCAACTGAAGAGGCATGTATGAAGAATGCAGATGAGGTTTATTTCAAACAGATATTCTTGTAATTATTCACAAAACAGTAGATGAAAAGATGATACTTTGCCAGAGCTCCAGAAGCCAACACAAAGGCAGACACACAATGAGCTAGAGACAGGAAGAAGGGAGGAGTTATTTACTTCAGAGCCTAGCTACAGGAAATCAGGAGGGACAAATACAACCAAATGTAATATTAAAAGACAGTAAAATGACAGTATATGAAACACATATGTCGTAGGAGATGACACTGAGATTTAAAGAAGGATTGTTTAGCATTGTCCAGGACAGTTCTATAAGTGTGATAAGTGTTTGTATAAGTTAAAAAGTCATCAGGAGAACAAGAATTGTGACAGCAACGTTCTGCTTTGCTGGAGAGTTTTTAAAAGTTTTGTGTGTCATTAATGTGATCAAAATTAATTATCACAATACAATTAATGATTGCATTACATATTACATACAGGTATGCAAAAGACAAGTGATTATATATAATACTATATTACAAATATAAAAAATTATGATATTTATTATTGCAAAATATCATATTTAATAATCATATTTGTTTTAGAAAAGTATCATAATGATAATATGTATTCGGAAAACTTCAGTTCTGAAGCTGCTAATCGGAAAACCGATTTATCGCATTGTGAACATTTTATAAATTAAAATTATTTGAAATGAAAGTATTCTAAAAACAAGGATCGCAAAACTGCAATACGAAAACTGTTATTTGGAAAACAGCTATATTTCATTGTGAATATTTATAAATTACTGTATACTATAAATAAAAAATATCTAAATTTGGAAAATAATAATGAAAAGTATTCCAAATAAAAGTATTCTAAAAAGTGACAAATTCAAAATAAGGACGATTATAATTGCAGCACATTCTATAAACGGAGAATAAATAATGGAAAGCGCTAAATTAGCCACATAATCTCGACAAAATGTTAGTTCAAATTGTATTTATTTATAAAAAAAAAAAATAATAAAACAACATATAAAATTGCAATAAACCAATAGTATCCTCTAAAGGGTTGCAAAATATACCAAAAGAGGATATATACTTGCTCTGTAATAATAAAGTGATAAATATCTATCAGATATGAAAAGCCTTAAAAATCCACGGATATTTTACCAGTCTTTTAGATGTTAGATAAGTGGAATATCATTGTGCTTTCCCAGATTCCACAGATTTGCTCTAAAACTGCTTATATAGAGGAAAAATTGCCACAGATCTAAGCACCTCTAATTCAAATGATATTTGTGCAGCCAGATCAATGAGGAATCTTTAGAAATGAATCACACATCAGCGACATATAAAGGGTTGCACCAGGGTTATGGAGTGAATATCATTGCATTGGTTTCTTTAGTTGTGCCAAGCATATGGTATTGAGAGCAGTCTTATCGGCCTGTTGGAAAAAACAGCAGGTAACTTACATATGGGATATATTTTAATACATTAATAATATTATATGTAAAACTATATGCCATTTTATGGGGCTTTATATAAGCCCAAACTTATCACCAATTGTGAAATTTATGTGTATATCTCGACAAATTGTTCCTTTTGTATTGCTCTGCTTGAATAGCAGCTTTTGCTTTAAACACACCTGTTGTTCAATTAAACTGAAAGGTATAAAAAGGTACTACCTGTACCTGACGTCTCCCCTTCTGAGGAAATCGTCGGCAAAGACAAAGAAACGCGTCAAGGTTTACCTGCACTACCTGCTCTATATAAACTTCAAATTTGCTTGGTTTTTCACGGACTAAATATTGTGGACGTGGTGCACAAAGTTTCTACCATATGACAACTACTACCAGACCCTATGGTTTGAACCAACTCCAGAGTAATGCACGCAGCAGCTGATATACTCAACAACTGATTTAATCTGAGCCTGCAAACCACTCTGGGAGATTGGCTCCAGAGAGAGGAGAGCCTTTGCATAGACGCGGCCAGACACGCGAGTGCCGCAATTTTCGTTCTAATTACAGAACTTCTATCACCCGACGTGTGCCCTCAACTGCCCTGTACAAGCAGCTGAAATTGGCTAGATCGCGGGTATACAGTTCAACTATTGCAAACCTAACATCGGTAACACTTTATTCAGCAAAGATTGCCGGACTCCTCCCATATGTAAGTTACCTGCTGTTTGATCCAACAGGTAGATAAGACTGCTCTTAATACCATATGCTGGGCACGACTAAAGAAACCAATGCAATGATATTCACTCCATAACCCTGGTGCAACCCTTTATATGTCGCTGATGTGTGATTCATTTCTACAGATTCCTCATTGATCTGGCTGCACAAATATCATTTGAATTAGAGGAGATCTGTGGACAAATATCATTTGAATTAGAGGTGCTTAGATCTGTGGCAATTTTTCCTCTATATAAGCGGTTTTAGAGCAAATCTGTGGAATCTGGGACAACACAACGATATTCCACTTATCTTAGATCTAAAAGACTGGTAAAATATCCGTGGATTTTTAAGGCTTTTCATATCTGATAGATATTTATCACTTTATTATTACAGAGCAGGTATATATCCTCTTTTGGTATATCTTACAACCCTTTAGAGGATACTATTGGTTTATTGCAATTGTATATGTTGTTTTAATATTTTTTATTGAATAAATAAATACAATTTGAACTAACATTTTGTTGAGATTATGTGGCTAATTTAGCGCTTTTCCATTATTTATTCTCCATTTTTGTGCCAGACAGTTTTTGCAGTTACTGTCACTTGTAAATTAGCGCTCTGATTAGCTCACTTTTTTGCTTTACAAATCCTCTGTAGCGCGAGTTTCTCCAAATATATACATTCTATAAACAAATATAGAAATTTACATTATTTGCATTTCAAAGACAATCGAAATAGAATTTTTTGAAAAGAAGTATTCTAAATTGCAATATTCGAAGTATGGATTTTCTTTATGGGGACTAACAACATCATTAATGTGCCACGGCTGACATTGGATTCACCATCATACATGAGGTGTAGCTGGAACAACTTTGTCAAGGGTAGTTGCTAGGGTTTGGTTTAGGTGAGATACTGCTATATCAGGAGAGTGGAAATTAGAGACTGGAGATAAAAGTTGCATAGATTGAGAAAGTTGGTTAAAATAATGGCATTTAGATATTTATGGTTGTGAGAAGGTGTTGCAGAATTACACAGCATAAGTTTTGAATTAGTGTGGGAGAGTTTGCAGGTGATATGGTGATGTTCAGAGAGAGGGTGAGAAGAGTTATTAAGATTAACTGAGCATAGTTTAGAGAATACAAGATCAATGCAGTTACCATCCTTATGTGTAGAAGAAACAATCCATTGTCAGAGGCCAAGAGATGAAGTTAGCGAGAAAACAAAACTACTTGGTTCCAAAATGAGTTCTATTTCCTTAAGGTCTGACATTCCGAGAGTATACAAAAAGGTGATTGCTCAAATCAATTTATATGCTAATATAGACAGATACATGAAAGGCAGGTGTAATCTGCACAGAAACAAAGGAAAGAACATGCCCTACTCATTATCCAGTATCTAACTATTTATCACAAAATGCGGCAGACGCCGCACTTACCTTGTCCCTGGTGTCCGGAGGGCGCCTCTTGTCCGGCGCGCGGCTGCGGTGTCTCATCGGAGGCCGTCACTGAAGCAGTGACAGCCTCTGTCTCACCTTCCACTCGGCCGCGGCGTCCCTCGTGGAAGCTTGGAGCCAAACTCCGTGGAAGCTCCGGATCATGGGTGCCGCCATCTTTCTTCCATCAGATGACCGTGGCCAGCCAATCAGAAGCTACGACGCGAATCCTCCAGCCAATGGGCGCTATGGGCGTCCTATTTAAAGCCTGTCTGACCTGTTAGACATCGCCAGAACAACTAGGTCTCCTAGGTGCCTGGTACTTCTTCATCCTGCTCCTGCCGTGGTCCAGTCCAGTGGTCCAGTCCTGCTCCTGCCTTGGTCCAGTCCTGCTCCTGCCTTGGTCCAGTCCTGCTCCTGCCTTGGTCCAGTCCTGCTCCTGCCTTGGTCCAGTCCTGCTCCTGCCTTGGTCCAGTCCTGCTCCTGCCTTGGTCCAGTCCTGCTCCTGCCTTGGTCCAGTCCTGCTCCTGCCTTGGTCCAGTCCTGCTCCTGCCTTGGTCCAGTCCTGCTCCTGCCTTGGTCCAGTCCTGCTCCTGCCTTGGTCCAGTCCTGCTCCTGCCTTGGTCCAGTCCTGCTCCTGCCTTGGTCCAGTCCTGCTCCTGCCTTGGTCCAGTCCTGCTCCTGCCTTGGTCCAGTCCTGCTCCTGCCTTGGTCCAGTCCTGCTCCTGCCTTGGTCCAGTCCTGCTCCTGCCTTGGTCCAGTCCTGCTCCTGCCTTGGTCCAGTCCTGCTCCTGCCTTGGTCCAGTCCTGCTCCTGCCTTGGTCCAGTCCTGCTCCTGCCTTGGTCCAGTCCTGCTCCTGCCTTGGTCCAGTCCTGCTCCTGCCTTGGTCCAGTCCTG
>WWET01001388.1:49651-68766 GCA_011038615.1 Limnodynastes dumerilii | reverse complement strand
CTGATGAGAAATGAGAAGAGACAGGGCTGGATGGAGCTGCTTGATGGATTGCAGACTTATCAATTTATGAAGGCCAGGCTTTCAAGTGCAGCAGACTCAGTGAAATTTACATTATTAATCTCTTGTAATAATCTATGACTCAAGCAGGCTGAGAACATAGCAGCAGAGCACTGACCAGCCAGATATAAATAACGTCTCTCCGCTCAATTTAATTGCACTTCAGTGAGAGTGCACATCTCGTATCTCTCTAATTACTTTAGTTTCATTAGGTCTTGCAGAGAGAGAAGAGAAAGAAAAAGAAAGGGGGAAAAAAATTAGAGAAATCCAGCGAGTAAGGCAACAATGAAAAATTCATATTCTCCCTTTTTTTTTTGTTCTGTGAAATATTTAAATGTTAATAGCCATTCACACTTGACACGCTATCTCTGCAGTACTGAGTTAAACAGAAAATCTATTTAATCTTAAGGAATCTCATTAAACGGTCATGGCAAGAATGAGGAGGGTTTCCAGGGTACAAAAGGAGGGGAGGGAATGGAGAAGGGGGCAGCTTATAAGATTCTTTAATTTAATTTATCGTCGTGCATGAAGCAACAAAAAAAAAACGCATAAGAGCGTCTGCTTGTGCACCTCCATTTGAGTAGATAATGATTAAATGTTTTCCATTGTGTTACAGCTGGTATATATTATTACGGAGAGAGCACAAAAAAACACTAACCCTCAGCGGTTTTGACTCCTTTCCAAATATTAGCTCCTTTTAAAGCCATTAAAAGATTATCACTGATTTAACCGAATGTCTGTTTAGAGCATTAGCAACAGACTGCATTCTGATTCCCACAATGCTGCTGATCCCGGCTTCCTTCTCTATTATCGCATCCACCCAGCAGTATTTAATTTCAATCCATGAATATGCAATGAATTTAATTTTGAACACTATTTTCATCTGCTCCTGTAATCACAAAAAATGCTGGTGTAATTAGTTTCTAATTACTTGCTTTAATTGTTGTAGTAATCATTTTAATTACCCAAATGCGCAGACATCAAACGCTAAAAGGAAAATAACCCCGTTGAACATCCTACCTTGTCGTTTGAGCAAAGAATATGATATTTAGGTTCTGATACGTTTGACCTTTTTGGAAGTTAGGGGGGGGGTTCTTTTTATTGTACTTGCATGGGGCTGTCGTGCTCGCAAGGGCTACCCCTAGAATTGTTGCGCGCCACAATCTGCTCGCTAGGAAAATTTGCATGCCCCAAAAAGCCATTAAGTTAAAATATACAGTTATTGTACCTTCCTGGGCACGCTGCCATGCAAATGCTTATTGCCTGTGCTCAGAGCCTGATGGAGCAGATGGTAAATCATGAAATTTTATGAAATTATTACGCCGGCGAGGTGTTTTGAAAAGGAGCAGCTGTGAAAGAAATGGGACCTTACAAAACTCACAGGTGTTCTAGCTTTCCTACCGCCAGCCATAACATAAAAAATTAAATTATAAACAAACAGGCAAATGCTGTAATTCCTTATGCAGACACACAACTTACAGGGCAAATTGCTCCGAGTAAGCAAAAGAATTCAATTTTGATTCGCATAAAATATTTAGTGAGAATGGAGAAGGGGGGAGAAAGGGGGAAAGAATCCGGCACGGGAGAGTTGCAGCTGCCAAAATGGGTTCCCTCCCTTCCCCGAAAACGAGAGAGGCCGTGCCGAGGAGCGAAAGGGAAAGATGCGAAAGGGTATTAGGGACGAGCCTCTTAGGGCCACTTCAGACCGGCGCATATGGACAAGTGTAGCTAATCGGAGAGGGAAGGGTGATGCCAATTCCTCTAACCAGATTGTTTTTCTCATTAAGTTTTTATTTCTACCTAAACCGGCAATTAGGCTCTTAAAGGATTTTTTTTTTTTTTACAGTGGGGGCCATGTGAAAGTTGCAGCCGCTCCAGCTCTGAACAAATTTTGAAATAGGCCCACAGTGCTTGTTTTACTGCGTACTTAACCCCGTCCCTGCCAGAGAAACTGACTGAACTGTAGCTTGCTCTGACTTTTCTGTCAGTATTTGGAACGTCAGAGCACTGTACTGACCAATGAAAGCCAGCTATATCAGAGTAAGGTGGTATTATGTATCTATACTGGAATATTAGGTCAAGTGGTTGGAAATTTACCCCTTAGGCCCAGGCAGTTGTCTGGTGCTTATTCCTGGGTCTTTTTCAAGCCATTTCCCATAAGCTGCTGTTTTTGAGTTCCGTTTATCACCAATAATAGGGACAGAAGCTTAGGATCACTGCTGGAACAGCCCTGGCCAATGTAGCTTCCGTATTTATTTATTGTTTCTTACCAATCCAGCAGTGGATGGAAGGTTATGACAGGTCTTCGCATGCTCCAAAAAGTTAATCTTCAGCGATGGCCATGGAGAATTATGCTAAGGATCACCAGTGGCAGGTTCAGATTGTCAGTGATAATCACCATTCTAAAATTGCTAGCCTCGTGTCTACCTGAGACATTGCGTCTGCGTTAAATACAGTTTTGGTCACTGTGGCTATAATAACACAGTTGCCAATGATACAATTGACACCACAGTGTCGACTGTATCGGTATTGAAATGATTAAATAGAGCTAGTATAGCAATTTTTTTTCTTATCGTGTCCCGGCTCTTGTCCCACCACCCTCTCCTCTGCTCTGTCCACGATCTCTCTTCTTCTCTATCCTAGCTTTCTCCTCTGGATGAGTACCTATCATTCAACATTGCACAGGATCTGTACAGATTGGAGAGTTGTTTAAGTCAGTGCATTACAATTGTACAGATCCTGTGCAATGTTGACATACTACACTATCAGAGATCCTCTGTTTTCTTTACTGCTTCTGTTGGGAGGGTGCTAGGACCACCCTTTTATTCCAGATAATCTTCTTGCTTTGAGTAGAGCGCTGTAGGTAAAACTAAGACTGTGGATACCTTTCGTTTAAACCTATCGGCACTTTAGTGCTGGTAGGAATGTGTTGGCACTTAGGAATGTTGCACTAACTTACTATACTTGTTGTTATATTGAGATGAAGAAGAGAGACAGCGGTTGCTTTCTCCTATAGTTGGTCTTTCTCTCATTTGTGTTGTCCCTATCTCGCCCCTCCTTCTTAGGTACCTTATAGCACTTACGAGAGCCATAGGGCTACCTTATCTCTCTGCACGGACATTGCCTTTCCCCGCCACCTCTCCTGCCCTCCCCAACTAATCTAAATCCCTCCACCCTCCCACTTCTATCTAATCCCCCCCCTTTACACTTAAAATACTCTGTGCAGTCTTTAAAGACCGCACAGGGGCAATCTACGTATCTAACTGCGCACATGCGAAGTAGGTCCTTTACTAAGGATATGCACCTAAGCAGCGTCGGCTTCTGAGGTGTGAATATAGGCAATTATCTCAGTACATCTGTGATATAGGTCAGATAAAGTTTCAGGACCTGTTGTAATGTCAGCAGATCAATCCTCCTGGATCCTGGATGGGTGGCTGCAGAATAGTTTGTTGGCGCAATCTGGCATATGGCACATGTGAAGCAGCGGCCTGTGTCCATATGGCCAGTCAGCAGACAATAAGCATGCCCAGTAAACATGCATCCATCACATATATACAGAGAGCGACATTCTGCTACTGCACAGAGCATGGGTCGCACTCTTTATGCTCCAGATGAAGGGGGAAGTGTGTGTGGCCTCCCATTCGGAGTAGACCCAGAGCATCCACTTAATTGGGACCCTCTCAAACCAAATGGTGCTCACCACCTAATGCCCTCCTAATGGTGAAGCATGTTCTACAGAGGACATTGCAGGTTGTCTGCTTGGTCCTCTAACAAGATGGTCGGCCAGTCATTGCAATGTTTGCCAACCTGCATATGTACAAGTCTTATGCCAGGTACACACTATGTAATTAGGGATATTGCATAGTGTACACTCTTTAGGATTTTCCCTTTTGTCGAGGGCCAGGGAAATGGTATAGGGCTCTATTTATATATTTATAGAGCCTCTTCTAAATCTAATGAACGACAGTGCTCCAGGCTCGCTTAGCATCGCAGCGAGCCTGGACACTTTGTTCCTCTAATTTATAGAGATGCCCCTTCGTTTAGCAGGACCTCGATGTCCTGCGATAGAAGGGGCGTCATTGTCGGAGCTTCATTCGTTAATGAAGCTCCGACGATGCTGTAAAAGTGTACGATCTCGGCGCATGTGCAGAGTTAAGTCCCTGATCTTCATTATCGAGGCTTAAGTCACATAAGGAATCATGCTGATTCCTTCATGCATTTCGTTAGAAAACTCACTGAACTATATATATATATTATTGGTGCTTCAGTGGATCAAGGGGGTAAAACACTGGTGGTTCAGGGAGTTTGCAATCGAAATGTATGAAGGAATCAGCATGTTTTCTTATGTGACTTACCCCTCTTCTGCACCAATCACAGATGGAGGGGGGTGGAGTTTGCCACACTATCGCAGGGAATGAATGAAAACTCCCTGCAGACAGCTCCTAACGCCAGCCTGAGCTGAGTGACAAACTCCGCTTCCCAGCTGTATAAATATGACAAAGCGCCGACGCCCATTATAAGGAATGGGCAGGCGATGCACAGTGAAAGCTACATGCATTGCCATGGAAACTATTGTTTCCACTGACGATGCATGATTTATAAATAGTAAAAACTTCATTTTTAAGTGATAATGGCAGTTTTCTCTTAAAAACTGCCACTATCACTTAAAAATGAAGTCTATAAATAGAGCCCAAAGTGTGTAACCAGCATTAGCGACACATGTTAGTTGCTCCAGGATTCTGACATATCTTCATAGGGCCCTTGGACATTATAGCCTGATCTTTTTTTAGGGTTACTCAGTAATTGAGAACTTTGTGAGGGACTTTTAAAATAATAATAAAATTGTTCAGAATGAAAATATTTATATGAAGGAATGGACATATATTGTCATAATGAGACTTTGTTCAATTGTATATACAGAGTTCTAGTAATAGAGACAGGAGAAGATTTAAGGTTTCAGAAACCAATACAGAAGAAAAAAAATATGTGCAAGAGCAGAAACTAATGAGTCTGTACATTGGAGGTAACAAATGCTTTGTACAACAGAGTCTAGACAGTGGATGCAACAGCATGTGATCTAGCTCAGTCATCAGAGGAGAGAAGGGCACATATAAATCAGCACACTACCCTCAAACTGAGCCAAAAATTAAAGGCTTTCTGCTGATATATCTACAAGTCTTAGTTGCTAACGGGTCAAATACACATGTTTTACTATGGAAGTGACTCTGGTGATGAATTAGATATTATATACTTCAATTCTATTCCCTGTTTAATCGTAGGACTGCAAAATGTGATTGAATATCTAGGTAACACATGCAACTAGAGTTAAAGAGTTCCCTTTTCAGCAGGTACAGCGCAATGAAAGCATTCTGACCCATCTCAGCTTAAGAGCAGAGACACTTGAGTTTGTAAATGGACGTTCCATCTTAGTTAACTGCAGTATATGCTTTGCCTCCTAATGTAATCCATTAGAGATTTGGGCCTGATCCAGACCTACGCCGATGCGCTGTGCTTAGTAAAGCACAGCGTATACCTATTTCCATTCATTAACTTATTAAAATTGTATATTTATTAAAATTGTATATTTATTGTATCATTGCAATAAGAATCTTAATCAGGTATTAATAAGAGCTTTATCTAGAGGACTTATTAGGAGTTTTTTACAGAGACTATGAGAGTTAGCTAGGACAGACTTGGCGTTGTCGAGCATATACCTTCCAGTTCTATGTAGTAATACCCCAATTTTATCAATTGGTCCAGTGTAAGAGGATCCTTATAGCTCAATCATGTAATAATGGACCCCTTTTTGTTTAAGATAATAAGGGATACATTTCCAGGAAAGATGGTTTGTTTTATTTTATCCTTTTGGATTTTATATGTTTATTTCGACATATTTATTAATACTTTTTATTATTGTTCATGCAATTAAAAGGTGTTCTTTTTATTCAATTATTGATTCTGTTATCATAATGTTGTTTTTAATGTAATTATATACTTATAATACATTTTATTGGACCCATTCCCCCGCAAACGTATTTTTATAATTATGCCACTTATAATATGTATCTTTTATAATTATGCCACTTATAATTTATATTGCATTCACCATTTACTTATATGTTCATTCATTTTTATGTATAAATAGTAATTTTTTATTATGTATTTATTTGGATGAGATAAAGTGTACATTGTTTACATTCATTTGCACTTTCATCCATATAGGGTTAATTAGGGATTGGCAGGTAGTTAATCAGCCCGCAATACTGTTGAAGTACTGTCAATTCATTCCATGTTAAGCTTATGAGGGATCATGTGATGATGAATGTGCATAGCCGCACAGTGATTGGCTATAGGCGATCACTAGGCGGCCTTTTAAAGCTTAGAGAGAGATTACTGCTCCACTTCACTTTGAGAAAGGGCGGGTCGCGCCCGAAACGCGTCAGAAGAAGGAGCAGGACTGAGACAGCAGACCACGGGAATCGAGACCAGGACGGAGAAGGATCGTGAGCTGGAGCCCAGACACCCCGGGACTACATCTTAGAGGCACCGCTCTACGACCAGCCCCCGTTGTTGGTCAGCTACCCGGGTACTGCAATTGTTTCCTTTATCCCCTTGCAATTTATTAGGACTTTTTATCCAATCATTCACTAGAGCCTGTCACACTTTCCAGTGACAGTGCGGATATTGCATTGTGGTATTTTTTGGTTATTTATATTGTGTTGTGTTTCATTAAATATATGTTTATTAATTCTACCTTTTTATCCCTTTTCTTGTTTCTTTTATGGGTGGCACCATCGGAGCAATTTAGAAAGGGTAGCATATATTGTTCATTAATGGTTTTATGTGTTTTATGCACCTCCATCAACACTTATCAGAGGACAGTATAGCGCTTATCCCACTTTAAAAATTCTTTTTACTTTTGTCTGTTTTAAAGGGTAGTGGACCCTTTTAAGTGTGGATTAGCTGCAATATTGCCATTTTCTCAGCGCTTGATTTTTTTCACATATTTTTTACACATGCCTCATAAGGATAATCACATATGTATGTGCACAATACACACCTCCTCTGGCTGAGCACAATAACACCTCCTCTAAATGAGCACGGAACACACTTCCCCACCTCCTCTGGCTGAGCACACACTTTCTCTTTCTGAGCACAAGACACACTTCCTAAGGATAAGCAAAAGACACACTTCATATGGATTAACACAATACACACCTCCTCTGATTTAGCACAAGACCTGAGCCCAAGACACACCTCCTAGGAATGAGCACAAGACACGTCTCATATGGATGAGCACAAGACACACCTCTTCTGGATGAGTACAAGACACACCTCCTCTGGCTTAGCACAAGACACACCTCCTCTGGCTTAGCACAAGACACACCTCCTCTGGCTGAGCACAATACACACCTCCTCTGGATGAGCATAATACACATCTCTGGCTGAGCACAAGACACACCTAATCACAAAAAACACCTAATCACAAGACTTGCCCTATCTTGATAAGTGAAAGACATCTCCTCTTAATAATGAAAAGACAAAACTCTTCTGGCCAAGTACCATATGTGTAACCTAGTATCAAGTATAGAATGTTTGTAATTTTTGACAGCTATGAAATGTTGGAGGCCTGGTTATAGATGTCAAAAGACTGCAACTAGATGCTGCTCTTCAGCAGTATTCTTTGTGGGATGAAATACTGTGTTTTTACATATCAATATTTCTCTTACTGCTTTAATTGTAATCCCATGAAATTGTTAATACTTACATTGAATAATAAACTACCAATATGACCATGAATCATACCCACACCATGATTTGACCAAATCATCTATCTTGATTCAAGAAGCACCAAAGTTGGGACATATGACTATAATCCTGTACAAAAAAGAGAGATCTAACATGTAAAATAAATATGTCCTCTCCGCTCCCTTTCTTCAACAATTAATATTGAATACAGCACCCCTGTAACAAAGGAATGGAGCTGTAATAAATAAATATAGATAGGGGACTGTAATAAATGTTTTTAGCTGTCACCTGCAGTTCTGCAAATGGAGGATGTCATCTTGGATGGATTTGTAGTGAAAGCATAGTAATAGGTGTTATCTATAGACCAAGTCATTCACCCACAGTCTGTCAGTAGGTCTGCATGGTAGTATTATTACTTATCCAGTATATATAAGCATGACAATTACATTATCATGGATCTGCACTGTTTAAATTATATGCCGTCTAGATGATCCTCTTCTGTTTCATTCTTTAGCTCAGAAAACTGCAGCCTTTCAGTTTCAAAAGAATCCCTTGTGTCCCTACTTACAATTATGCATTTTCATTCAATGAGGCAGATTCAGTGTAAGGAGAACCATAAAAAATAGCAGTATATCTGCACCTCACCTGTTGAACTGCAGGGGGAAGCAAATATAAAAAGTGGACACAGAATTACAGTTTAAAGGTGATATATTCTAGACTCTTACTTGCAATATAAAAACAAAGCTTTTGTGCTATAAACAAAATCTAGATATTTCCCTCTATGCCAAAAATGTACATCAATTTCCACCCTTAAAATTGCCACATACAGGTGCAGATTTGCTCCTTTCGTTCATTGTTGTTCCTAGCTCTGAATTGGCATGATTAATTACGTACACGCATTGGGCCAGATCCAGAGCTATGCTGGCCCGCTGTCCGTAAGTGCGGCCAGTGTAGCTCTGGTGCACTCCCCCTGTCCCTCCCCCTGTGTGAACGTAGTTAGACACAGTTACGCCGGCTGAAGGCTACCCTAACTTCAGCCAGCATAACTGTGTCTAACTACACTCACACAGGAGCGTAAAACACTCTACCCAGCCCTCCCGTGTCCTAATTAGCCTCCCTCCCCACGCCCATCTTCCGTAACTACAGCGTAGTTACGGAGCTGCCCGCCCCCCTCGTCCGTAGTAGTTATGGACTCTAGATCCATGGCTCACAGAGCCATGGATTACGCCGGGCAACATCTGCCCGGTGCATGCGCAGAACGGCAGAAATGCCGTTCTTACGCATACGACTGCTGTAACTAGTGCGGCGGCTGTAACTCTGGATCTGCCCCATAGTGCCCAACATTTAGAATCCCAAAATCAGGACAAAATTAGAGTTGCCCCAGTTCTGCCACAACTCCATCCAGTCCCGACCAAATGCTGCCCATAGATAGGCAAAACTCCACCCAGTTTCCCATAAGACCCCCTTTCTTGTGGGTCGTAAATCGGGTCAGTTATGAATTATATGTACAGCTATGCAGCAGTGCAAAAGATGTGCCTACACATTACAGGCATTAAAGATGCAGGCAACTCAAAGGTACCAAATAAAAAGCCTATTATAACATCATAGAGCCTGATCCTTCTGTGATTGGATCCCCAAACCACAGTTGTGGAGGGATCTGCAATCATAGTTCTGTGATATCCACACCTTTGTGCATTCACACAGTTGACCTCTCCCATCCCACAATACCTAGGTCTTAACATTTCCAACTCCAGTGCATGGAGCCAGTGCAAAAGTCTAGGTTGGTATGCATCAAGGGGGAACGTCTTTACTCGTTGCGAGTCCCCACTGCAATGTCTCTCATTGCAAAATAGGGACAGCCAAAAGTTGCTTTTCAGCTGTCCCTATTATAAATGAGAGCCATTGCATACTCACCCATTCATTTGCGGAAGTGCTGCCACCGGACCACCGGAGAGGTGAGTAACCCTCTACAGGGACTTAAGGTTAGGCTACAGGGGAGGGGATCTAGGCTTAGGTTGCGAGGTGGGAGAGACTTAGGGTTTGGCTGTGGGGGCGGGAGATTTAGGGTTAGGCTGGGGGTGCAAATAAGGTTAGGCTGCAGGGGGGTAGACTTAGGGTTAGGGGTAGGGAGTGGGGTTGCTTACCTTTTGGAGTACCATGTTCGGTGTTCTGGGGATCGATTGCAATGCCCTGGCTGGGACCCACACTGGTTTTTAATGTACATTGTAATAAGAGGCCATTCCTAATTTCCAGTGCAACCTTCCTTTGTCAATAAGTCTTACTGTAGCAATACATTACGTCTGTATCCGGATGATATTTGAAATTTTTCTGGAGTCTGGATTCGGTCTATACTTTCTTTATAAAATCATATATTTATTTTCTATTGTTTATACATAAACGTACAGGTTATGAGCTATGTTGCTCAGAGCACTTTTATGTTGTACTATTTATTTAGAAATTATAATTTTCATGATAATGATGATGATGATGATTATTATTATTATTAAAGCAGTGTAAAGCAGTGCAAAAGATATACCTCCTGACAGAATATGGTCATAGATACAGTATGCCCAGTTTACCTTCTCAGCATAAGGTCCCGTGTGTCTAAGATGCCACTCATGGGTATACCTCTTTGCACAGCACAGAAATACACCTTTTTGCAAAAAGGGCACACAGCCAACTCTATATGAGGTTCAATAAGTCTTTGAATGCTCCTACTGTGGCATTATTAAACTGTTTTTGAAAAGGCTTTTAGAAACAATCTAAGCATAATTAATTGTCCCTTTGCCAATTAATTGCCCGCTGGGTAACTACCAATGGCTGACAGCCAAAATAGTTAACTGCCCAGAGGTGGCAATAGAGAGTAGCAAAAACTAGCCTGCAGCACAATGCTATCATCAGCTCTATCCACACATCTTTATGGCTTCAAATGTATTTACCTTATCACATACCATAAGAAGACTGCATAGCTGCACACAATGGAAGAATAATGTGATTAGATTGGCAGGGTTACCTCACAAATACTCCCCTACCCTTTCATATCCTCATGTTGCTTTGACTTTTGTGGATACCATACAGCATGATATATGTTCACACAATTAAGGTTTGGAATAAAGTGACCCAGCACAATTTAAAAATATAAAAAATCTCTGCATTACTAAATGATTCTTTCATTGGGAAACACCAAAATATAATTTATCATGTAGGATTCCAGACTGCTGGTTGGCATTTAGGAGCAACCTAGGCAATGTTAGCTCATAAGCAAAATGGTAAAATATGGGGTAATGTAAGAGAAAACGTAGCAAGATACTAAGTTCACAGGGTGACTTTACCTGATGATATGCTCAACAGGTAAGAAGTTTTCCTCCCTCCAATGTGTCATGTAAAATATAATGGTGACAGCTACAGAATTTCTTCCTATATACGATTCTGCTGAATACTGTTTATAACTGACGATTTTTTTTTATTTCTATGGAGTGTTCTCTAACTGTACAGCATTGTATCCCCTTTCTTTGACTCTTTTATCTAGTTCTGCATAAATTTTAGCTATGTCTTAACCTGAAACAAAATGTAAAAAAAAAATAGACAAACAAACCAGAGCTGAAATTTGAGCAGTATACGGTGGAAACCTGTACCATAACGTCACTTCTCCCACTAATATAGTTGAATAGCCAGAAATCCCCATTCACGTCTACTATTTTCTGTGTTCTCCACTTTTAAATGACCATACGACCACTTTTAAATTTCTACTTCAATCACTGAAACAAGCAAAACTATCAGTTAAACAGTGCTGAATATTTTGCACATCTCTAGTGATTGCTTTATGAAATTGTCACTAAGAAATGGTTTAGTTTTATGTTTTGTGCCCCATATTTATTTTTCTGTCATCACCTTCCACAAAACCATAGTAAATGCATATATATTTTGAATTAGTAATTAAAACAATGAGTCATATACAAATCAGTCCTCCATTTCCTAGGATTAAAGAATGAGTGTACCTCTTAATCATTGTCTGCTATTCTTTCTCCCCTTTTGAGTCCAGGACAGTGTATTAGACACAATCTTTCTGAAACCATAACAGTACATAACATTATTTTAGTGGCTAATCCGCAACATTAGAGAAGCGATCTGACACTTGTACTTCATTGAATTACTCCACCAGACACAATCCATATGAAGTTTTAACAAGTCTAGGTACACAATTTACATCTTCTTATGGCCGTATTAACCATTTTATACTCCAGATATAAGGTTGCTGTGTCACACCTGGGAATTATAATATAAAGACCATAAGAAAGTTCTTCCAACTGTCTGAAATCACAGATATTGATTTTGTTAAATAAAATGGGTGCTAAGCTTTACTTTATTTATTTATAAATTCCAACACATGCTTTTTGATTAAAACAAATGATGATCAGATATTTGATGCAAGGAGCTGAGAATCCATGCCTGGGACAACAGCTCATCACAATTTTACTCACTCAGCAAGTTGTATTAAGAGTTTTGGGTTTGTCACACGGTTGGTATGATAAATATTTTAGTGACTCTACAGTTGTGTATAGCTCATGCTAATCTCCTACTAGCTAGGCGAAGCCTAGGCTGTTCCATGTGCCCTGGGGAACCATTGCTAGGGGGCAGCACAGGCAGGTGCTGGTGTTCCCACCCATTTTTTTCTTTGTTTCTTTTTTCTCACACAGCAGATGCCAACTCAATTAACGAATAATAAAGAGCTTATAAAGAGCTTTTATGAGGCATATAGCATATACTCCCCATAGTAAAACTCTTTAGTCCTCCTTAATTGTGCACAAATTGGCCTCCATAATAGAGGTCTTTATATGTTAACATTATAGGGCTCTATATAATACAAAAAACTATTAAGGGAAATATAGAGCTCTATTATGGAGGATAGTGTGAGCAAATAATAAGTAAAAAAGAGCTTTATTTATGGGACATAGGGAACGTATGACCCATGATAAAAGTCTCATTCCTTCGTAATTGTGCTGAGTTTGCCCCCCCCCAACCCCCTTATATAAAGCGCTATTATGGGGGATAATTTAAGTGCAAGGAAAAATAAAGAGCTTTATCATGGTGCATATAATCTACATGCCCCATAATATAGCTATTTATTCCTCCATATTTGTGGTCAAATTATAAGGATAATCAGAACACCAAATGATCTTTTGGAAAGGGGGGTAATTTATGAAGTGACATGGGGTGGCCTAATCCCTAAATTTGGTCATAAATAATAATAGAGATAATCTTTGAAACTAGTCAAAGAAAACTGCTGCCTCTAGTTCAGGTTGGGTAAGGTAGCCTACTAGTTTAAATTATGTACTTTTATCTTTATTGTATTTAAGAGCCTTGGGGTAGATCCTGAACAACGTTTGCCGTACGTGTATTAGCGTAGCGTATTTTCGTGTGCGTATAAATAGCAGTAGACTATGAATGTAGGTTAATAAAATAATGAGAGTATATCAAACTTGCCTACTTTTGAATCATTTGTGGGGGCCACGGCTGCAAATTCTATTTAATCTTCTTAATAACTTCAGACCATACAGGTAATGAAAGATACATAAACATAAAACCCTACCAGCAGCATCCTACAATTCATGAAACCTATATATGAGTAATACCAGTCAAATAACAAATATTTATATAAAGAGCATTTATCAAGTATCTATAGTTCCCTCCACACCAGGGGCGGATTGGGAAATTAAAGAGGTCCTGGAAAAAATATGGAATCAGCTATTGGCGGGGTCAAAAATATGTAAACCGGATTAGTACAGAATAAAAAAACCTTATTAAAAGCAGTGCAATATATATGATATGGGGTTATGTATCGCCAATTAAGTACAAGAAGATGTGTTATGTTAGAGTTATAAGCAAATATAGCATCTAATGACTATTTCACAATCCAATAAAGAGATGTATAGTGAACTGAGCAATGCAGGTAGTTACTTCCACCAAAATGACCAACACCCAATACATACAGCATCCTATTGACCAGCACCCAATACATACAGCATCCTAGTGACCTAGCACCCAATACATACAACCTCCTAATGATCACTTATGACAGTCAACATCTTTGTTTTCTTCAAATAAAAAAAGGGCTGCTGAGCGGCTTCCAGAGGCCACCAGCTCCATACCCCCTCTCCCCACTGTTTCCCGTTATAGTTCTGTATACTACTGTAACCCAGGGTGCCTAATTTCTATATCTTCCCTCCAGGAGATCTTGGAGGGAAGTAATAGATGTTGTTATGGGGGAGGAGCTTAATGATGAGATGTAAAGTGCATCATTAAGCCACGTGTGTCAATTACTACGGCACAGGGCCATAACTAGGGGTGGGCGATAGAGGGTGGTCGCCCAGAGCACAAAGTGAAGTGGTGAAGCGGTAAGTTCATTTTTAAAGTTAAATTGGTTAAAAATTCAGGGTTGGGGGCGCCATTTTCTCTTTTTGCCCCTGGCGCTAAAATTTCTAGCTACGCCTCTGCAACTGCAACTCAGTGTTCTTGGGGATGGGCAGGGCTTGATGATTAAACATTAAAAGAATTGCCATTATGACAGGCAGATGGCTGAGAATTGCGGGAGATTTGTATGCTCTCCAGGGATACCAGGGGGATACCAGGGGAACGGCCCACATTTTGAGAGTCTCCCAGATTATTCTGGGAGAATTGGCAACCCTGCTGTAACTTCCATACCCCTCTTAGCCAATTTTTCCCTCTCTATCCCTTTCTGCCAATGCAGCACCTATATAACTCCCCACCACCATTCTCTCTATACCCTTCATCGCCACCATTCCCTCTATACCCTTTATACCCTTTATTTACACTGTTCTCTCCATACCGCTCTCACCACTGTTTTCTCATTGTTGCCACTATACCCCTCCCCCACAGTTCTCATTTTCTCTTCTTTGCTTTTATGCTTTTTACTCTGTCTTGTATGCAAACACACACACACACACTCACTTAGACACATTGGCAAGGGAGGACTGGAAACTTAAGGTGGCTTTGGAAATTTTAACTTTTTCTGTCTCTGGCAGACAGGCTTGTCAGACAATACCTGTGATCCTGGCATTCTGAAAATGTGGTACTCAATCTGTAACACTGTATGTCTTAAATATCCTTGTTTTGCAATATTGAATGTTGACAGGTGTGACATTGTAGTTGTATCTTGGTGCCATCTAAGCAATCATACTACAGCATGATTGCCGGCTCTTCCGGAATACACGGCAGACTCACGAAATTCCGGCATTTCTCCTGGTAGCCCGGTCTCCCGCAGTCCTATTCCCTGCACAGTTAGTAAGGATAGGTGGGGCTGGAGGATGCAATCCCTAGTAACAGCGTGAATCGAAGCTTTAACAGACAGGGGGCGAGGCTTAATGATATGATTTGCATAAAATAGTGTTGCCATTTCTTAAATAATAGTCGGTAACCCTGTACTACAGATTACTGCATTCACAGATATCTTAAGCTATTATAGTTTTAAAAATGTGTTTATTTTATTTCTTTAACAGGTTTATATATATATATATAGCACCATCAGATTATGTAACGCTTTATAGAGAATATTTCACATTCAAATCAGTCCCTGCCCCATTGGAGCTACATTATAAATTCCCTAACACATACACACACAGACTAGAGTCAATTTAGTCTGCAGCCAATTAACGTAACATTTAGCAACATGTGGGAGGAAACCCACACAGACACGGGGAGAACATACAAACTCCACACAGATAAGGCCTGTTGTGCTATATAAGTGGAGTGAGATAATTATTAGTAAAGACAAATACCTACATTCTCCAGACATTAAAACTCTTAAACATTTCCAATATTGTCCTCTCCCTCCCTCCTCCTCTTCACCCTCACATTATTATACAGTGATATGTTTTAGGTAATTTGTGAGACTTCTTAATTACTGCTTTTTAAATTCTTTAACTCATAGTGAATGTGAGCACATAGACTTCTATTACAGTTGTGTGATGCTTTATGACATCAACATTACAATGACTCTTTCCTGTTGTTAATTAGGCCTAGGAAATAAATGCTTTGGTCCTTATTAATTGGAAGTGCTTTGTTTTTGCTCATTAGAAACTGGTTCACAGGGAGAAGGTTAGAAAAAAGCAAATGTACAAAATTACTGAAACAGCAATCTCTCTCATTAATTTCCTGGTAAATTCCACAAAACATTACATCCTGCTAAACAGTCCTTGGAGCCACCTTGGTTAAGGAGCACAGAATGAACTCTGATGACAATCGGCCTACAGTATTACAGACTTACAATTACAGTTTTTAAAAGACTAAATTCAAAACAATAATGTCATCTCTATGGTTGATTTAGAATGCTGAATAGATTGCCAGCAGGTAATCAATATCAGATCCCTGCTGGATCCATCGTTCTTGGGATCACATGGGAGATTATTCCCATTGCTTGCTTATAGTTTCCAACCAAGGACCCAGGGGTGGAATGTGGCAGACTTAGGCTCCATAGCACGGCGGGGCCAGAGTCTGGATATACAGGACTAGGCAAGCTAGATGTGACTGGGGGTGGAGCTGGGCAGGTTTAGGGCGGGACTACTGCCTAAAGTGGTGAGTCTCTGACAGCCTGCATACAGTGCAGGGGGAGTGGCTGCTTATGGCCTTCCCTCTCCTCCGATCCCTGTAATAGCTGCACCCCTTGTACCCCCTATAGTTAGGCCTCTGCTAGGATTCTACCTTAAGACTTCCAGTCAGTCCTCAAATAAAAGACAGACAGAATAGAAGTCTGTGTATTATAAAATGTGTAGTTTGGTGCACCTTCCACATTTGCTTCGGTCTATTGTTGGTTTCGTTTTGTACAAATAATGGGCCGGATCCTCAACTACGACCGTCTTCCACAGACGGCCGTAATGTGCCGATATATAGCTACTGCGCATGCTTAGTAGCTATAGTACGTAATCTACGTATCATTGCGATACGTAGATTGCGTATATGTGGTCTGAAAGTAACTATATATCGGCACATTATGCCCGTCTGTGGAAGACGGCCGTAGTTGAGGATACGGCCCAGTGTGTCCAACTTAACATAAAACACACATCTACATACAGTCTGAGTGCCTAATATCTGTGAGTGCTCAAGAACCTTGGTTCTGTGCTGTGGAAGAGTCGTGTAGTTGAAATGATTACAAAATTTTAGATCATTGGCCCGGATTCACACAAGAGATACGTATGGGGGCCGTGAGCATAAGCATTTTATTTGTACAGTAAAAGCTTAAGTACAATTCAGTATTCCACACAGAAGGGTTTCTATGCAGAATACTTAAGACCTGCTGGCGGATCCACAATCCACAGTAGGAGAGAAGAAGCGAGGGGGGTGTCATGCTTTCCTACATGCAGGGTTGTAGATCACAAATACCATCCGATAGGCTTCCATAGGGAATATAGGCCTGATCCAGACCTACGAATGAGAGCGCATTACCGCTGCAACGTAAAAAAACTTTCACTCCCACGACACTCCCCTTACCTTCCTTTCATTATGCCCGCCGAACCCTACCCTAACTTTTCCCTGTGTCCGTACGTATTTTCGTAGCGACGCTCGTATCGGGATTGCGTATTAACGACGCTTAGCACGCCCATACTGTACAATTTAAATGCCTCACCCCGCCTACATTCCTTAACTCCAGCGTCCGTACTAACTTCGTACTATAAACACGCCTCTTCGTATGTAAAAACGCAAACAATACGGACGCCAGAATCGCCGCTACGAAAAGGTCTTTGTTACGACCGGAAGTTTTCTGCCATTTTTACGCTTACGATCAGCGTTAGTTTGCATGCGAGCGTAGGTCTGGATCAGGCCCTATATGTCTAAGTATGATTCCGGTCCATCGCATCTAGTTCCGTTTGAACAGAAATATTTTATTTAATATAATATTTTTGTTGAGTCTTCTAAATCCAGTTTGTTTATTTTTTTAATACTCCATATTTACATCCTCTACTATGTTCACTCCATGCTTTGACCATTGAGTATTGTGTTTGTGTTATTTACAATGTGTTCGGCTTAAGGGACCAGACCCTAAACTACGTATGCGAGCGATTTTACGCTAGCTGCTGATGTAGTATTTACTGCGCATGTTACGGCATGTGACTCTGAACGTATGTACCAGCCACATCGCAAGAGCGTAACTACGAACGAAGGGGCGTGCCAGCCATACGACACCCGTAATTATGCTTTGGAGGCGGGGTGAGGCATTTAATTCGTACAGTATGGGTGTGCTTAGGCGCTTACGTATGTGCAGCCTTTACGTACATCAGTAGTTACACTCTGAAAAGTTAAGGTAGGGTTTGGGATGCGTAAAATGGCCAAATACTACGAGCGAGGGGAGTGCCTAGGGGAGTGCATAGAAAATACGCTACGCGATGAAACGTAACAAGCACTTAGGTCTGGATCTACCCCAGTGTTTGCAATTGTAAGAACTGTTACTGAATTAAGCTGTAAACTTTACTATCCGTAAGTATGACATAGAAACAGCATATAGTAGCCACAATATCTGACCCCAAATCCATAGCATTCCTCAATCAGTTCATCCAGGACAAACCAATTTACCACAGGACCTTCTTTTTCTGCCAATATGCCAATCCAAGGTGATCATATATGCTATCAATCATGCCGATGCTATGAATAATCATTTGTGTGTAGCTATTGCTGCAAGATATAGGGATACATCTATATAGCTCTAATTATTACTGTTACAATTAACTTTTCCAGCTTGCATTCATAATGAATTTGTATTATAGCTGTGTTGTATTTATGCTTACATATTATTTAAAATAAATCTATAGGGCATATAAAATCTTTCCATGTCTACCAATGCTATTTATATTACCAAAGCAATCTCTATGAACAATACATTTGCTATACTACTCCAATTCAACCTGGGCAGAAGTGGTAAATATAGAGATTTACTTGAAAAAATCTACATTTAGCTTCTCTTCTCCCAGGTTGCCTGAACTGGTTGGTTTTGATCTTCCTCAATGATAACAACAGAGCCATTTCATCGCACAGTAAATCACATCACCACTTGGACTTGCGTCAAAGCCAAGAAGCGCCTTCTAGCCAATAAACCCCCCTGAACTAACTTCCTGGTGATAATGCTGAAATTTACGGAGGTTTTATCTCCTGTGTAACTGGCCAGACATATGGGAAATAAAATTTTTATGCCTGTGAATGCAGAGAGAGAGGAGATGGGCTATCCTGGCTATCATAAAGTTGGCTGCACAGTGACAGCCTGGATGTTGGGGACATTGAGAGAAAGAGAGAGGAGAGGGGGG
>WWET01001388.1:25841-39776 GCA_011038615.1 Limnodynastes dumerilii | reverse complement strand
GTACCTAATGGCAGTCAGGCTACCTCTGGCGAGCACATGGAGGGCTGTGCGGCCCCCCAAAGAAATGCCACCCCACACCATTACTGACCCACTGCCAAACCGGTCATGCTGGAGGATGTTGCAGGCAGCAGAACGTTCTCCATGGCGTCTCCAGACTGTGTCATGTCTGTCACATGTGCTCAGTTTGAACCTGCTTTCATCTGTGAAGAGCACAGGGTGCCAGTGGCGAATTTGCCAATCTTGGTATTCTCTGGCAAATGCCAAACATCCTGCATGGTGTTGGGCTGTAAGCACAAACCCCACCTGTGGACATCCGGCCCTCATACCACCCTCATAGAGTCTGTTTCTGACCATTTGAGCAGACACATGCACATTTGTGGCCTGCTGGAGGTCATTTTGGGGGCTCTGGCAGTGCTCCTCCTGTTCCTCCTTCCACAAAGGCAGAGGTAGCGGTCCTGCTGCTGGGTTGTTGCGCTCCTACGGCCTCCTCCACGTCTCCTGATGTACTGGCCTGTCTCCTGGTAGCGTCTCCATGCTCTGGAAACTACGCTGACAGACACAGCAAACCTTCTTACCACAGCTCGCATTGATGTGCATTCCTGGATGAGTTACCTGAGCCACTTGTGTGGGTTGTAGACTCCATCTCATGCTACCACTAGAGTGAAAGTACCGCCAGCATTCAAAAGTGACCAAAACATCAGCCAGATAGCATAGGAACTGAGAAGCGGTCTGTGGTCACCACCTGCAGAACCACTTTCATTTTGAGGGTGACTCCAAAGCCAGACCTCATGGGTTAATAAATTTGATTTCTATTGATAATTTTTGTGTGATTTTGTTGTCAGCACATTCAACTATGTAAAGAACAAAGTATTTAATAAGAATATTTCATTCATTCAGATCTAGGATGTGTTATTTTAGTGTCCCCTTTATTTTTTTGAGCAGTGGTATAATATGAATGTACAGTATAACAATGAAAATTAATCATTGAGATAATTCCAGGTTAGGTTTAACATTCAGGCCAAAGAATGTCCTGAAACTCATCTCAACACACCCCTTGTAGAAGGTACTCTTCTACAAGGTCCTCTTCTACACATCATATTGCACTGTAAAGGGTTCAAATGAATGTGCATTTTGTTTACTTCAAGTGAAACACATTAGAATAGAACACAAAAATTAAGAACAACTGTACTTTTACACTAAAATTGGAAGTTGAGCTGGAAAACTCAACTTTGATTCCATCTACACATTTTAAGCTCACCTTCTCCCACTGAAGTCCAGAAAGAATTTGCCATGCTGCAAATGTGGTTCTTTTTTTTTTTTTTTTTTGCTATTGCTGGTAACTCTGAATTGGCCCCAAAAGCAATTATGCTAAATCATTTTTCTTTTATTTGTCAAGGTCTTAAGGTCTTTTTAATTAATAAAAATACAAAAAATGTAATTTGATCAAGAAAAAAGTACTTATCTAAATAACATATTATCTGTCCTTAGAATGTAAGTTATATTTGTTTTGATGATACTATGCTTGCCGTGTTTTAGATCTCTGCAGAAAGAAGGAAAGGATAATGGTTCTGTGGCTACACCTTGCTAACAAGAATAATGACCCCGGGGGACGAATTAGATCATTTTTCTTCCACCACTCTGGCTGATAAACAAAATCCCATGAAAGTAATTAATGTGTATTTTTTTCAGTGATGTTAGACCAGAGAGAATACTCAAGCTTACAATGTAACAGAAACTGTAAAGACTATTTGTAGGAAACTTAAATGGATTCCATACAGGAGAGTGCTAGACACAATCACAAAACAACCAAATGCCCATCAAGATCCATCTATCCTAAAGGACAGCGTATTTCTTGAATTTTTACATTTATTTACCATTCAATGGGTCGGATCAAGTACTAAGAAGGACAAGAAACTTATGCACGCTGGATCATAAGTCGCCTGTCCATTCAGATTATGCATGCGCAAAATTGTGGTTACTCATGAAAGTCCTGGATGGACAGGACAGTTCTTCATACATCCATAACTTCCATACGTGGGGTGTGCCAGACCAGGGTTTATATGCACAGCAGGCTGGGCTTCCTTTTTAAGTCGTACAGTAAGGGCTGGGTTTAGGCCTTCTGTACAATTGTCTTGTTGGCACGTTTACACTTACACATGGAGAAGATAAGGAAAGCTTATGGAAACGTAAGTGTCCGGAATTTTGTACGTGAGTGAAGGAGTTCCATTTCCACTCACATACGGAACTCAGGAGAGGACGAACGGACGGAAACCATCACACGTCTGCAATACACTCCTCGTTCTGGTGTGGTTCAATATGTGGAAACTACATCTGATGTTTAGAGGTTGTTTTACATGAAGTTCTTTTATGACGATGAATGCTGTTTTGGTCTAACGGAAGAAGTGGAAAGTCTGTATGGATCAAAAGAAGACTGTCAGGTGTTGAATTGTGGAAACAGACCTTCTGTGTGGCTTGTATGACCTCAGATAGGAGACTATTCTACTTATCAACAACCCTTCCAGTGAAAGAGTTTTTCTGCACAATTCCTTTAAACTTACCATCCTCCAGTTTATATACATGCCCTCATGTTCTACTTAATCTCTTTCTTTAAAAACGTCAACCCTCCTGTACCTGGTTAACACCCTTGGCATGTCTGAAAGCTGCTTTTATATCACCCTTCATCTTTTCTGCTCCACGCTATGCATGTTTACTTTCTCTAGTCTTTCTTTGTATGTTTTGCAATGTAATAATGTCCCGCTGGGAATATGTCCTCCAGAGCTGAGCACAGTATTTCAGGTGAGGCAGGTACCAATGACATATAAAGGGCATCACTACTTCTCTCTTTCTGCTAACAATTCCTCTCCCAATGCAACTATGTGATTTGCCTATTACAGTGACTCCTAGATCCCTCTTCTCCTCTGTATTTTCTACTGTAGTATTGCTAATGCTATATTGAGCTTTTGGGTTTTTGTGTGGTTGCATTTTTTTGGCATTAAACAGCAGCACTCCTGACAATTCTTCCAAAACTACTTACATCATCAGTCATTTTGTTTAGCCCTCCTGTTGTGTCTACCCTGTTACATATATTTGCATCATCCGCTATGTCTATAGCTCCTTCATGATCTACTACTTTAGTGACCCAGTGAAAAAGTCAATAAGATTTGTTTGAAATGATTCCTCAGTGAATCCCTACTGCATGGGATGCTATACGGCTTACTACTAAGTAGTTGCAAACTTTCCCATACTTCTAAATTTATGCAGAGCCAGTAGCACACCCAGGAGAAGTTTCTGGTAGCCCAGAAATCCCCTACAATGAATATTAAAAAAAAAAAGTTAAAAAAGACCAAAAAAAAGTAATACTGAAAAGGGGCATGGCTTCACAGGTAGACAGGTGGACCAACATAGAAGAGGAGCCCTTTGCCTGCCACACAGGAGGAATCCCACCACAGGGGGAGAAGCACTGTGCCGCACAAAAAATATAAATGTCATATATTGAGGGCCTGGAATTGTCTCATAATATAATATAATGGGATATATTAGGGGTCTGGGATTGGCACATACTATAATATAATGGGATATATTAGGGGTCTGGAATTGTCTCATAATATAATAAAATGGGATATATTAGAGGTCTGGGATTGGCACATAATATAATATAATGGGATATATTAGGGGTCTGGAATTGTCTCATAATATAATATAATGGGATATATTAGAGGTCTGGAATTGTCTCATAATATAATAAAATGGGATATATTAGAGGTCTGGGATTGGCACATACTATAATATAATGGTATATATTGTGGGCCTGGATTTGTTTCATAATATAATATAATATAATGGGATATATTAGGGGTCTGGGAATGGCACATACTATAATATAATGGGATATATTAGGGGCCTGGAATTGTCTCATAATATAATATAATGGGATATATTAGGGGTCTGGGATTGACACATACTATAATATAATGGGATATATTGTGGGCCTGGATTTGTTTCATAAAATAACATAATGGGATATATTAGGGGTCTGGAATTGTCTCATAATATAATATAAATGGGATATATTAGGGGTCTGGATTTGTTTCATAATATAATAAAATGGGATATATTAGGGGTCTGGGATTGGCACATACTATAATATAATGGGATATATTGTGGGTCTGGAAATGGTATTTATTATAATATAATAGGATATATTAGGGGTTTGGGAATGGCATATACTATAATGGGACACCAAAAGCGCATCACATCACATTGCATATTTTCACACTGTGCATAAGCAGAAGACAAATATATGCAATTGTGGCTATTCATATTAGAATGTTACTCACTGCTGCAACTACTATTATTTAATAGCCACTTCATTTATAACTATATATTCTGTACATTTGCCTAGTCAGTTAACAGAGAATACTCACATGGGGGTAGATCCAGAACAACGTTTGCGAGTGAATTTACGCTAGCCGCTATTCACAAATTAGTACTTACGGCGCATGCGCATGCCAGCTGTTTATGCCACGTAAGGGGCAGTCACGTATCAGTAGCACATCAACTTACAAAGGGGCGTGCCAGCCTTACGCCACCAGTATTTATGATGCGAAGAAGGGGTGAAGCATTTAAATCGTACAGTATGGGCGTGCTTAGCAGCGTAGCTACGTGTGTGAAGTCCGTCCGCTAGTGGTTACTCAGCGTAAAGTTAAGGTAGGGTATGGAAAGCGTAAGGCGCCTAAAATACGTGCATGAGAGGGGTGTGCCGAGGGGAGTGCATCGAAGGTACGCTAGCGGAAGAACGCAGTGCAGTAAAAGCGTAACTCTGGATCTGGCCCATGATGTATATCCAACATTCTCATTATACAGTAAAAAGAACCATTGAAATAATCCTGCACTTGTATCTGTATAGCTGGGAAAGAGACTATTAGTTCTTGTGCTTGACATATATGTAAAATTCTATCTGCACATGGTCCAACTGCTGCACTTACATACAAGGCTGCCACCAAAAATTTTAGGGCCCAGGAGTCCTGATCACTCTTAAACTGCTTGTTATTTGTGCGGGTATTTTCCAAGCCCACAATGCATTTTTATTTGCATTTGAGTCTGGTTGTGATGACTATAATTCATCTGCAGAATCATATTACTATCTGAATATAGTCACTGCTTGCCACACTTTGAGAAATCAGATTTCAAGTACTGTATTTTACAACAAATGCAGCATCTCTACACATTCCCATAATGAAACACGGATTTCCACCAAAGCATTCCCATTTGCACTTATAACTCCAGCACCTGTCTAGGATTTTCAACCGTCAGAATAAAAGAACATCATCTATGGGGGTTTCGCACATCCATGATTTTGTGAACTACTGACAACGCGACTGTAGCTCTTACATTCTTTAAATCCTCTGTTTATTCAGTTGAAACAACTCTGGCAGTTTATACAAGAATAGGAACAACCATGACGGCCCAGTGGTTTGTTGGCCAGTGATGCACAAATGCAACTATTCCAAATGTCATGAGATGCCTCAGGATAAGTTGCTGTCCTCATCTTAATTATTAATGATGGAATAATATTTGGTTCATGTGGTTAGGGAAAAAAAACTTTAGTTATTGTAAGGATCACACAATGATCTAAGCAACATACAAGTTGATCATTATTAAGTAAAATTAAATATTTTTTTTATCTTTTCATAAAACATAAATCATAAAAAAGTTCTATCATGAAAAGGGCACTGATAGCCACCTCTAACTGGATCTGATTCAGACTTAAGAGTCAACTGCTTTATAGGTGCGTCATTTAAAGAATGGACAAACAGGGCATAGTACCTTTACAAGATATGTAGGACTTGAGAACAGGACGGCTCTGAATCACCATTATGGGTCATCTAAGTTAGGGGTAGATCCAGACCTATGGGCTAGCTATGTTACAACGTGTAGAGCAGTGGTTCCCAAACTTTTTCAGTTCGAGGCACCCTTAGGGTCTCCATATTTTTTTCAAGGCACCCCAAAGACAAAAATAGAATAGAATTCAATAGGAAATAGAAACATTCTGAAGCAACCCGGTGAGAGCATCGCTGCACCCCAGGGAGCCGCGGCGCACAGTTTGGGAACCACTGGTGTAGAGTATTTACGCTAGCGTAATTCCTATGCACTTCCCTAGGTACTCCTCTCGCTCATACGTACTTTGGCCCTCTTACGCTGCCCAAACCCTACCTTAATTTTTCCTAGCGGAAGTACTGATGTACGTAGTGGATTTACGTATGTGATGGCCAAACCCAGCCCATGCTTTTCAATTTAAATGCCTCCATTCGCCTCCAAAGCGTAATTACAGGTGTCGTATTGATGCCCTCGCCCCTTTGTTCATATTTTTGCTGATGGTACGTACGTTAGGAGTTACGTGGCGTAACATCTGCTGCGCGCATGCTCAGTAAATACAAATGGGCGATTTTACGTCATCGGCTAGCGTAAATACACTAGCGTGCTTAGCTTAGGATCTGGTCCTTAGTGACTTAAGAATGAAGGGGTGTTCTGGGACAAATTAAGAATGAAGATAAAAAGAGTGGCTGGAGGGAGCCATTTAAATGGGTAATTCTGGGCATGGTTAGCCAACAACGTCCCTAGTTTTGCCACATACGCACAACAACTATGAACCTAAAGTTAAGGTAGCCCTATGGCATTCGTAAGTCGGTTAAGAAGCTGAAAACCAAGGGTGTGTCTGGGGAGTCCACATGCTACTGGGGGCGTTAAATTAAGAACCTAAAGCCTTCTTAATTCTGAATCAGGTCCTCCCTTAACTGTAGTTTC
Organism: Limnodynastes dumerilii; assembly: GCA_011038615.1. Taxonomy (NCBI): domain Eukaryota; kingdom Metazoa; phylum Chordata; class Amphibia; order Anura; family Limnodynastidae; genus Limnodynastes; species Limnodynastes dumerilii. The sequence continues at coordinate 32,972 of WWET01001388.1, read as the reverse complement.
GCATTTCAATGTGTAGGGCGTCTATTTAGGAACACAAGTGCATAACCACGCCTTTGTTGCGTGATTTAAATGCCTCCCTCCACCCATTTCTGCGTATCGTCTTATTTACTTAATTATAGAACGCCCATTTCTGCATGTGTTAATGCGAACGTAGAGACTTTAGATACGCAGTGTATAAGTAGGGAATTAATGCACTTAAGTCCAATGTTAATAGCATAGAAAAGTTACTACGCATGCGCTGTCGATCTGTTCTTTAAAAAACGCACCTAAAATCCGAAGCGCGGAATATGCAAACTTAACTCCGACGTAAATAGCGTATAAAAAAGTTACTACGCATGCGCATTTCATCCGTTCTTAAATATACGCACCTAAAATCGGAGGTCAAATAAATTGTAATTGCACACAGATAATGACCAGATTTACTATCACACTGTTATTTAGACTTGGGCTGTGAAACATCACTTCTCAACTCTAATACCATTTGCAATCAATGAAATATGACTCCCCTGCAATCAACATTGTTTTGCCCAGGAGTAACTATGCAGACTACCAGACGTATAACATATACGTCCGGTGTTTAGCGTTATTTCCTACTGCGCATGCGTAGTACATTTTTTAATGTTATCTACGTATTTTTTCCTTTCAGGTCTTTCAGACCGCATTTATGCAATCTACGTAAGGAAAAGATATACGTAGATAACATTAAAAAACATAAAAAAATGTACTACGCATGCGCAGTAGGAAATAACGCTAAACACCGGACGTATATGTTATACGTCTGGTAGTCTGCATAGTTACTCCTGGGCAAAACAATGTTGATTGCAGGGGAGTCATATTTCATTGATTGCAAATGGTATTAGAGTTGAGAAGTGATGTTTCACAGCCCAAGTCTAAATAACAGTGTGATAGTAAATCTGGTCATTATCTGTGTGCAATTACAATTTATTTGACCTCCGATTTTAGGTGCGTATATTTAAGAACGGATGAAATGCGCATGCGTAGTAACTTTTTTATACGCTATTTACGTTGGAGTTAAGTTTGCATATTCCGCGCTTCGGATTTTAGGTGCGTTTTTTAAAGAACAGATCGACAGCGCATGCGTAGTAACTTTTCTATGCTATTAACATTGGACTTAAGTGCATTAATTCCCTACTTATACACTGCGTATCTAAAGTCTCTACGTTCGCATTAACACATGCAGAAATGGGCGTTCTATAATTAAGTAAATAAGACGATACGCAGAAATGGGTGGAGGGAGGCATTTAAATCACGCAACAAAGGCGTGGTTATGCACTTGTGTTCCTAAATAGACGCCCTACACATTGAAATGCGAAACTACAGTTAAGGGAGGACCTGATTCAGAATTAAGAAGGCTTTAGGTTCTTAATTTAACGCCCCCAGTAGCATGTGGACTCCCCAGACACACCCTTGGTTTTCAGCTTCTTAACCGACTTACGAATGCCATAGGGCTACCTTAACTTTAGGTTCATAGTTGTTGTGCGTATGTGGCAAAACTAGGGACGTTGTTGGCTAACCATGCCCAGAATTACCCATTTAAATGGCTCCCTCCAGCCACTCTTTTTATCTTCATTCTTAATTTGTCCCAGAACACCCCTTCATTCTTAAGTCACTAAGGACCAGATCCTAAGCTAAGCACGCTAGTGTATTTACGCTAGCCGATGACGTAAAATCGCCCATTTGTATTTACTGAGCATGCGCGCAGCAGATGTTACGCCACGTAACTCCTAACGTACGTACCATCAGCAAAAATATGAACAAAGGGGCGAGGGCATCAATACGACACCTGTAATTACGCTTTGGAGGCGAATGGAGGCATTTAAATTGAAAAGCATGGGCTGGGTTTGGCCATCACATACGTAAATCCACTACGTACATCAGTACTTCCGCTAGGAAAAATTAAGGTAGGGTTTGGGCAGCGTAAGAGGGCCAAAGTACGTATGAGCGAGAGGAGTACCTAGGGAAGTGCATAGGAATTACGCTAGCGTAAATACTCTACACCAGTGGTTCCCAAACTGTGCGCCGCGGCTCCCTGGGGTGCAGCGATGCTCTCACCGGGTTGCTTCAGAATGTTTCTATTTCCTATTGAATTCTATTCTATTTTTGTCTTTGGGGTGCCTTGAAAAAAATATGGAGACCCTAAGGGTGCCTCGAACTGAAAAAGTTTGGGAACCACTGCTCTACACGTTGTAACATAGCTAGCCCATAGGTCTGGATCTACCCCTAACTTAGATGACCCATAATGGTGATTCAGAGCCGTCCTGTTCTCAAGTCCTACATATCTTGTAAAGGTACTATGCCCTGTTTGTCCATTCTTTAAATGACGCACCTATAAAGCAGTTGACTCTTAAGTCTGAATCAGATCCAGTTAGAGGTGGCTATCAGTGCCCTTTTCATGATAGAACTTTTTTATGATTTATGTTTTATGAAAAGATAAAAAAAATATTTAATTTTACTTAATAATGATCAACTTGTATGTTGCTTAGATCATTGTGTGATCCTTACAATAACTAAAGTTTTTTTTCCCTAACCACATGAACCAAATATTATTCCATCATTAATAATTAAGATGAGGACAGCAACTTATCCTGAGGCATCTCATGACATTTGGAATAGTTGCATTTGTGCATCACTGGCCAACAAACCACTGGGCCGTCATGGTTGTTCCTATTCTTGTATAAACTGCCAGAGTTGTTTCAACTGAATAAACAGAGGATTTAAAGAATGTAAGAGCTACAGTCGCGTTGTCAGTAGTTCACAAAATCATGGATGTGCGAAACCCCCATAGATGATGTTCTTTTATTCTGACGGTTGAAAATCCTAGACAGGTGCTGGAGTTATAAGTGCAAATGGGAACGCTTTGGTGGAAATCCGTGTTTCATTATGGGAATGTGTAGAGATGCTGCATTTGTTGTAAAATACAGTACTTGAAATCTGATTTCTCAAAGTGTGGCAAGCAGTGACTATATTTGTTTTGTTTTGATCCCTAAATGCATAATCTTACATTTATCTATGTTAAACCTCATCTTCCATTTGGCCGCCCAATCCTCCAGTTTACTCAAGTCCCTCTGCAAGGACGCTACATCTAGATTCTATTCTCCTAAATTTACCCCATTTAATTTATAGATTGCATGCTTGTTTTTGATCCCTAAATGCATAATCTTACATTTATCTAAACCTCATCNTGCTTGTTTTTGATCCCTAAATGCATAATCTTACATTTATCTATGTTAAACCTCATCTTCCATTTGGTCGCCCAATCCTCTAGTTTACTCAAGTCCCTCTGCAAGGACGCTACATCTTGCTCAGATTCTATTACCTTACATAGTTTAGTGTCATCTGCAAAAATGGAAAACTTGTCCTCTAAACCATCACCAAGGTCATTAATAAATATATTAAAAAGGACTGGTCCCAGCACAGAACCTTGAGGTACACCGCTTAAAACTTTTGACCAATTAGAATAATTTCCATTTATCACAACTCTCTGTTCCCTATTCTCCAACCAGTTTTTGATCCAAGTACAAATGTTGCTACCTAGACCCAGTTCCCTTATTTTGTGGACCAATCTATTGTGTGGCACCGTATCAAAGGCTTTTGCTAAATCTAAGTAGACCACATCCACTGCACTACCCTGGTCTAAGTACGAACTAACTTTCTCATAGAAGCTAATTAGGTTAGTTTGGCATGACCTATCTTTCACAAATCCATGCTGATGTCCACTAATAATCTTATTGCTCATCAAGAAATCCTGTATATTATCCCTTAGAATACCTTCCAGCAGTTTTTCAACTATTAATGTCAGACTTACATTATATTACCCGGTTGTGATCTTATTCCCTTTTTAAACAATGGCACTACATCTGCTATGCGCCAATCCCTTGGTACACAGCGGACAGATCCGCACCTATCTCACTCGTTCAGCCCCTAACCCGTCCCCAGTTTTTAGGTATCTTATGGCACTTAAGAGTGCTATAGGGCTACCTTACCTAACTGTGCATAGTTTCCTTCTTAAGAAGTAAACTATGCATGGACAATTCCTCCCCCCGCCCTCCCCGGCTAATCTAAATCCCTTACCGCTCCCACTTCTAACTAAGCACTCCCTGAGGCAGCATAAGCACTCTCTTTCTTCCTAATCTACTCCGTGCGGTCTTTAAAGACCAGGTATGTAGATTGCGTAAATGTACTACTGCGCAGTAGTTAAATTCGTAGTTACATTCTTAAAATTACGCACCTAAGAAGCTGTAACTTCACAGGTGTGAATCTGGTCCATTGTTCTCAGCATGAACTCAGAGATAGGCAATGCCATGAGGTGTATGTTCAGGTCTAGATCAGGCCTATCGGGTTATAGATTGTCTGGTATGGAACACCAGACTCTTTATTGTTTCATGTTATTTTAAAAAGGGGTTAAAGCATGCGGACGTCTACAGGGTGACCAGTCAGATCAAATTTATTGGATAGCCTACAAATAGAATGACAAAGGAAAATGTGGTCACTACACATTAATTATATATTTTCACTCCAGAACAAACATCAATACAAAATGGTATATTTTGTTAAGCTTCTCAAGTAGTTTATATAATATAATCATATTTCCTTTACATGTGTGACAAACCACAGACTGAACATTTATAAATATTATTATAATATGGACAAAAAATTAATCAAACCGTCATAAAACTTTTTAACCTACCCACACACTTCTTTCACTTTGTTTGTATGGAAAGGACACCAATGCCAGTGTTTTGGACCAATTCTTTCCCCAGTCCACTTTAGCGGGCAGAGGGGAAGCACAGCCCATTTGTTCGCAAATGGGTTAGTACGGAACTAGTTTACGTACGAATCTTGCTACGCAAGTGTTATTCTCGTAACCCTAGCATAACATCTGGAGGGCGCATGCGCATTTATATATCTATAATTTTCTTACCCTTTAAATGCAGGCATTGCAAATTATTTTTTGTCATATTGGGCCTGATTCATAGATAAGTGTGAAATAAGTCTGTGCGGATTCACAAAAATATGCACCCAGGTTGCAAGGCTACTCCCATGACACTCACATCACATAATTTGTTTCTTTTTTTTTATCACATAGTTTGTCTCTTTTTTGTTCCTACATTATTATTATTAACCTCAGTAACAATAATTTCCAGTCAATTTTGACCACATGGTTATGCAGAACCTAATTATGAGGCCAAATAAATATCAATATTGTTTCTACTTCTTTTAGGAAAACAAAGATCACACACAAATTACCCAAAATAAATATTGCTTTATGTGAAGAGGCAAAGGGTATTTCCATAATCAGGGCCGTTGATGGGGTGTTCGGCGCCCCCCCTGCAAACTTAAAGCGTTCTAAAACACCATCTTGTAACCACAATAAAAGAAAGCAAATCATAGTCAGTACTATACAATACAAACAGCATCTTAGTGTCCGCTATACAGTTCTCACCTCATCCTAAAAACTGCCACACAATAGGGACTTTGGGCAGGAACCTCCTGTATGAGCTGCCGTAAATCATAGCGGNNNCATGACGGGCGGGGGGGGGGGGGGGGGGGACCGGAGCCTCTCCAGTCTGGCGTTGGTCTGTGCTGCACCCTCCCTCCCGCTTACAAGTGTCCCCCTTACCTCCCCCCCCATCGCCAGGCCTGGTGGCACCCTCTTCATATATTGGGGGGTCGAGATGTCCCCTTGCCCCCCCCCTCCATTCCGACAACTATGGATTTTTAATATCCTTATTATTAACGGCTAAGAAAAGAAACACATTAATTGATTCAATTAAGAAGCAGAAGCAGTTACAAAAGTAACCAAAAAATTTGTAAAAAAGTTGCAGTATACTAAATTGTAGAAAATTATAAACATTTCAAATACTTATTGAAGGATTAAGAAAGAACCATTCAGCTTTGAAAGTTGTTATTACATAAATCAAAATGATAAATATCTACATAAACAAGACCTAAACATTTGAAACAAAATTTGAGTCTCAAGGTCACACACAAACAATGCAAACATGCTACAAGTTAAATAAGAAAAGACAACTTATGTTTAAAAAGTGTTTACAACAAATAATGAAATCATGCACAAACTGCAAATAAATGTCAGTAATGAGTACCTTTCAAATTTATAGTCAAACACAAAATGGTGAAATAACAGCTGTTTTAATAGATGAGCCTTTAACTGTTTCATTTAAATACAACATATGCATTCATTATAATCACACAGCAGCTGTGTGTTGAACAAACAGAAAAGCCGGAGACTGGCTCTCAGTTAACCATGCGGATGTCAACCTAAAAATAGTAGGGGGCATTCTTAACTTTGTTAGTACGTATGTTAGTTTCCACGAGGCATTTTAAACTGTGAACCATTCTTATGTTTTGAGGAATGCCAATACTACATTAGTAGCCCAAGTGCTGCTCATTTGCATTAAGAGTCTTGCCCCTCTAACCATACATGCGGACAGGGCCGCCAAGAGAAATTCTGGGCCTCGGTACAGCAAGTTCTTGCGCCCCCCCCCCCCACCAACTGTTGATTGCAGCAGAGATGACTGTGCCGTGGTGAAGCGGCAGCAAGCCAGGGGGTGTGGTCAGCTGTGCCTCCTTAAATGCATGCCTAGCAGGTTTAAATCCATATATATATATTGCAAAAGGGTAGAAGGGGCGCTTGATTGTGTGATTAAAATGTTGACAATTCTTGCTGCTATTGTTAGCATTGTTAATATATTTGTTTATTTATATAATCAGGCAGAACTTAGTTAGAAGTTAGAAGACTTGGGGTAAAAAAAAACTTTGGTAAAGGTTTAAAAAGTTTCTGTACAGACCGTAGCCGACTTCTTGTTTGAGTCTCTTGGTACTAGTCCCGGAGTTTGTAAATAGCAGGTTCCAATGAAGCGGTGTGGTCAGACATTGGCTGTGGAGCAGTGCTCGTGAGTCGGTTTGGCGGCACTCGTAGCTCCTCCCCAGGAGGATATATATATACAGAGGCTCAGTGGATGGCACTCCCAGCGAGAAAGGTAGGTACTCCGGTGCACTGCCAGCTCAATAGAGCCCAATATAGTCCAGGAACAGTGGTGGCCCTCAGAGGTTTGAGTGCAGAATAAATGAAAGTGCATTAAATGTAGT
>WWET01001388.1:1913-16028 GCA_011038615.1 Limnodynastes dumerilii | reverse complement strand
GAGTGCTGGCTGAAGATTGCACAGGGACAGTGCCAGGCCAGTCTGTGCAATCCTCTGTCAGCATCTCCTCTCCTCTTCCACAGCTCCCTCCCATCTTAGTGACACTGGTGTGACCCCAAGGTGCAAGAGTGCACAACAGGGAAGAGGAGACACTTCAGCAGGGTGAGTTTGCAAATGGGAGGGCACAGAGGGGGTGCGCCAAGGGGAAGGCTAAATTCTTGCCCTTACCCAATAAAAAATGTTGTGATGTCCCTGCTTCCGGGTACAATCCACCCTGCTGTTGGAAGCATGTACAGTCTTTTTCATACCTATGGTGATGTTTTGATGCATGCACAAATTGCAAAAGAGATATTTTACAATAGGACCATCCAGGAAATGCCCATGCTGATGAACACTTTACTGTCAAAAAAATGTGAATATGTGTGCACAATATGCCATAGTTGCCAAGTCTTCCTTCCAGGAGATCTCGGGCATAGTGAAGGAGGGGGGTGAGACTTGATGACGTGAGTTCATGCAAAGTACTGGGGCAGGTCTTGATGACACAAATGACATCGTCAAGCCCTTCCCATCCTTAGTAAAGCTAGGGATTACATGATCGCATTAATAGGTTGGAGGGTGGAATTTCAAGCAGCTATTTTCATTAAATCACGCCATCAAGCCCAAATGTGGAAGACTTACCTGCTGTACCAGGATTCCAAGAGCCGTGTCCGAATTTCAAGAGTCTCCTGAACATATTTGCGATATGCAAGATGTCATGGCAGAGATGGAAATACATGATTTTTCAGGGTTAATATAAAAGAACAGGAAAACCGCATAGTAAAAATATTTCACATAAATATTGTATCATATGTGCCGAGGATATCAGAACCTTTCATTGTTTATTGGATACTAGCAACCTTATACATTTCAGGGCCTGCAATGTGTGTCCTTCTAGCCATTGAAAGGGCTGAATCTTAATATTGATCATTTCAAATAATACATTTAATCAGAATATTTATCTATTCATCTATTTGTAATACATGCCAGCCAACAGTGCTATGTGTTATGTTCTGTTACAAACAAATCTGACATCAACACAGACAGATAAGGGTCACAGATGACGGCTACAAGAGCCACATAGAACCCTGCGGCAGCTTGTTCCTTATCGCTGCTCTGTATAATTCACTAACTGTTTCTTATCATCTTTTTAAAAAAAATTATTTGCTAAACTGTTAATTTTTTCCATCTGGAGCTTACACTGCATTGAGTATTCTACACAACACTATGCTGGCAGTAATGGGGTTAAAGAGATGGCGTATTCTTTGTGAAATAACATTGATTAGAGAAGATGAGAGAACTGGGTGACGGAGGGGTAGCCAATGCTCCCTCTCTATCACTGTAGACATATATTGACTGACTCAGGATCAGTCTCTCTCCCAGCAGCTGATTGAGTTGCCTGTGGACACTAAATGAGCTTTCCATGGACATCAGCTTGCAATCTTCAGCTTGCACAGCCTCCAAAGAAGGATTAACACTTAGGGGAACAAGGGAGGTGTAGAATATAAAAGAGCTTCATGATCTTCTTTACACTGCTAGTAGCAAAAGAATAAAAGTCTACGCAAATTATGCATTCTGTTAATGTTGATGTTAATCTTATGCCAAGGAATGGTACTTTATTTTGCCTTAACAATTTTTTTTCTGGTCGAAACGGAAACTAATGACATTAAGCATTAAGGAGTATTATATGGGCACATTTATCTGAGCCTGCATTTAATAAAACATCCTCCTTTCCACATCAGGCCAATGGAGACACTATAGAGTATGTATGGATTGGTGCAGGGCTCAGAGGGGGTTCTAAAATAAAGGACTGTATACCCTCCTAGGGCAGGTGGACAAGGTGGTGCATATAAGAGGAGTAGCAGGGAGCAGAGGACATTCCAGTAGACAGGACGGTTTGTGTGACATGTGAGTCACATAAAATACAGCATTGTTTCCTCAATATAAAAAAATGTTATAATGCTCAGTTATTAAAATAGGGTTGGTGCGGATATGTGAATATCGCGGCCCTGTGAATGTGGATCCCTGCACATCTCATAATCGCAGATCCTCACGCAAAGTAACCTGTTAGGATCCCGAATCTAGTAATAGCCATGAACTAAATACTTAATAAGTGTAAGTGAAAGTTTGTTTTGAGGTTTTTTCTATCTAGGAGGTTCAGTTTCGCTACAAAAAAATAAATGTGTATTATTCCTTATTAACAATTGGATTAGTAAGGTAAAGGATTGGTGTAGAGAAAAATTCCTTGAAATTACAAAATTACAGACAGGGAGAGGGTATTTAAGATTGATATTGTTAGCCGCCCAAACAGAGAGATTCAGGAACTAGTGCCATTGTGTCATTGATTCACCATTTGGGATGTGCTCTTCCTGCTAATGATACTGCCGCCAACCTGTACATATCACTGAAGAGTCAGACCAGCCATTCATTCATTAATCCATTGCTGCCAAACATGCGCTGCTAACATCAGTTCACAGTGTAAGACGTTTGCAGGGTGTATTGGCTGCAGACTCGCATGCTTAACCCCTTATCACCCATACATATGTTTTCTCTTTACTCGGCAGAAAATATTGGCTAGAATGGGATGAAAATAGACTAGGTCATAGTAAGGAGACAGGGACCAAGTTTGGAGTGTGCACAGGGCCTGATCAGCCAATAGGCAGACTCCAGGGGGTGCATCGCCATAGCCGGATACTTCTATCCTCATGGATTACTGACATAATGAAGGTAAACACCTGACGTGCACCCAAGAACTCCCCTATCGCTTTTTTGAAAAACAGAACATTTAAGAAAGAATAGAAAACTGCTTGCCTTACTCATAAACAGAAAATGGCACAGTCCCCACTCACACATCGTCCAGCCAGTCACACACCTTAGTGAAATAACGACACAGAGACATTTGCTGAGATTAAAAAGGGCACACGGTTTATTACGTTGTGGCAAAATTAGAATTGACTATATTAATTGGTCTTCCAGGAGTAAAAAGGTTGCACAAATAGTAGATAGGGGGTTCAGCACATTCCCCTCAACAAACCCCCATAGGACAACTCTTTTTGACCTTGGCGCCCCCTGGAAACTGGTCTTCAAGCAAGAACACTCAATCCTGTTCATTACTGTACACCCCAGCACCTGGAAGGTAGCAGAACCTAAGGACCCAACCGCTAGGGTATGATGTCTTCACATCAGTCCCAGGTTGTGTATGTTGCCAGATCGGTTCCCCTTCGGTTACCCCATGTGCCAACACCCCTTTTTGCTGAGTTTTCCCCCACTGCTACTGAAACAATGAAGTAGCTTCCAATACCTTCGACCGCCACCTAAATACAACCCAAGGCCCCTATCAGATTGTTCAGGGACAGTTCATTACTTTGCTCGTCTTGTTATAACTGACACATCAATATAACCACTGAATAATTAAGCTTTTTATGCTTTTCGTTAATCTTGAAGGTGTTAACTGTAACACGACAATGTAAGCAAGGGATCATATAACCTGCGTAATCTACGTAATCTGCTGGAGCTATATTAAAAAACCTGTTAATAAAAAAATATAAACTCGGAAATCTAGTCAGAATATTACCAATTTCTTGCTTTATTTTCCACATTGACCGACTTAATCATTAACCCGCCAAGGGAATAATGAGCACTTCTGGGAGCCCAAATACTACCACTGCCCATAGCAATAGGTCTAACAAGAATTCACACCTCATACTCTGAAACTTTAGCCAATCACAATCCATGCCCATTTAGGTCCACTATCATGACCTGAATTAAAGAAAAAATTCCCAAATGTAAGAGATAAGCAACCATATCAATATTGACCCACTGCATAAACCCCAAAATAACCACACCATTACTCTACCATACTAACAACTAATTTAACTTAACAATTTAAGATTTATATAACTTAACCTTAGCTTATATTCCTATATTTAACTAGAACCTTTATTTTATTATTCTTTATTTATTTATTTATTTATTTATATATTATTTTTCAATTTAACTAGCCAACCCAAAAACAAGTAATGAATCTTAACTTGACCTTATTGAAACAAGCCTAGCTTATCATCTATCATATTTATCTAACCTGAGCTAGGACGAGTTATGAGGAGGAGGAATTGGCTACCTGGCCCCAAACTGATCTAACAGGAGTGAACAACTCGAGGAAACCTCCAAGACAACCCAGGGGCTGAATTAGGAGTCTTACTGGGAGGAAAAACCAAGTGAGCAGTCAAATTCTAGGAGGCTCGGGCGCTACCCCAACTTAACACAACTTATTTTCCCTGATGTATTTCCTAAAGGTGGTCAACTTTTACCATCCTAGTGGCTTGATAACGTCAGTTGAGCGCCTTTAAGGGCAGCGGAAGTGGCAGCGCCACTACAATATAAATGCTTTCCATACAAAGCAGAGTCCAGTCCCAAATTTCTTAAACAACTATTACATAAAACTTTTGTAAATAGCCATACTTACTGCTGTCTGCTCCCACACCTAAAAACTGAGAGCAAGAGAAATGGCATGGAAACTGCCAGTTAAATAAGGATGACTTGCAAAGACATAAACCAATGCCCGGACAATGTCATTCATCAGATGACTGTTCACATGCATACGGCATGTACTAAGATTACTGAAAAACATACATTTCCAATGGAAATATTAAAATGTTCCCCTATTTATTTATTTCTTTATGTATTATACAAAAGTAAGTAACTCAACCGTACCATTACTTTGAATCATTGCCCAACATACTGTGACAAAGAACTGCCCCTGCGGGCCCATTATATTGATAGGGGATGGGTAGCTCCAGCAAAAGCCTTATTGTCCAGTCCAGAAATGACCCCTTCCCGTCTGTTGGTATCAGATATTTATGTTGCTTAGGCTGCCAGAGTGGTGCCTTGACCCCTGGTACCATAAGATAAAAGCCAACCAAAAGGACCTTAAAACCTTCTTTTTCTGTGCCGTATAAAGGGAATGATACAGATTTAAAAAATCAACTGCACAAAAACAAGGAAAATCCCCACCTGGACAAACCAACCCACAGTTTTGCGATTCAAATAATACCATTCTTATATGCATATAAGATACTGCTAGGATTCATATATTGCATGCAGATAATGAGCAGCCTTATATTAATACATATTAACACCTTATAGTGCAATCCCCTAAGATTCCTACATATATCTGAGCTTCCTGTGCCATATGGCAGATCATTGTGCCACACTGTGCTTCAAGAAACTGTTCAATGAGATATATAAGCGTTCATTTTAGTCACCAGAAGCTTATCTTCTAAACATCAGGAAAAAGACTGATATGCAGCCGATAAAGTAAGAAAAGGAGAGGTATATGCTTATCCTTAATGGAAATGCCACCATGCCTGTTGTCATGGCCTAAGGCTGAGCTGTTGACAAACACTGAAATCTGCTAAGGCCGGTCAGAGGAGCTGACTCTAAAGGCAATAAAATCAAACAAGATCTGTAAAAGAAATAGGCCTTATAGAGAGCATTTTGACAATTACCAGATACAATTACTAGGATACCTGTTGTAGGAATTCTATGGAGGTAAGGTAAAAGTAAGGACCTCAGTGTGATTCCCAATATCAAAAAGCCTATTAAGCTGAGTTGTCATATGCATTAATGTTATCAATTACTAAGTGTGACCTTTCCCACCTCTGATGATTAGGATACCCAGCTAAATCCAAGGGATGAGCACCATGACCTTGTATCCCTATCCAAAGGTAGATTTTCTGGCATGCTCATTATCTTGTGCATAAGAAAGCCCGACTAGCATTAGCGTCCTCGAAACTGGTGTGGTTTTCATTATCCAGAGCCTTGGCCCCTAGCTTCTACAAAGAGGGGTAACCCCATACATCCCATCACAAGGCATAAAAGCAATGTTGCATGAAAAACTGAACCCAGCACAACGCTCAGTCATAGTAGACTCACCTTACTGCTAGCTGGTAGCAAATAATATTGATTCTGAAATAAATAAAAGCAAAACATCTCCACTTTTCCAAACCCAAAGCTTAGTAAATCAGGCCCCTGGAGTGCCACGGGTTCCCTTTGCCTAATGTGACCATTTATCCCGTTTTGAATGGGACCATCTCGTTTTTAGGTAGTCTGTCCAGTTGTCCCCAAGCACAGCTTTGGGATGCTGAAATGTCTCATTTTCAGAGAGCAACACTCTCAGAGTCGGACTGGCCGCCGGGGAGTCGGGAGAGTCCCCGGTGGGCCCCGACTCCTACTGCAAAGAGCTGGCTGTGGGTCACGCTGGCGTCATTCTGCAGAGCCCGCTGCAGAGGAGAGAGCTGGAGGCAAGAAGACGGCAAAGGTAAGATTATCAAAGAAGATAGTTGGCGTTGTGGAATGTGGATTTAAAGAACATGGAGGGGGCACACATAAAGAGGCAGCAATAATGATGAATGGACACACAAAGAGGGGCAATAATGTTAGGTGGACACATAATGGGCCTGATCCTGAGCTACGGCCGCCGTCGCTAGTACGGCGCCCGCACAGGGGGAGTGCCAGGGGGGAGTCAGCGATGTAACGCTGAGCGTTAGCACGCTCAGCGCTACATCGTTGTTCTGGATCAGGCCCAATGAGAGGCTGGACACAAAGAGGGTGAAAATACTGGTTGGAAACAGTAGGAAGGGGCAATAAGGATGGTTGAATACACAGAAGGAGGGGGTACCGTATAAGGCTGGCTGGACACAAAGAGGGGGCAATAAGACTGACTGGACAAAAATGAAGAGGAGGGGCAATAAGGCTGGCTGGACATAGGAGGGGGCAGTAAGGCTGAATGGACACAGAAGGAGGGGGTAATAAGGCTGGCTGCACAAACAGAAAAAGGGGCCAATAAGGCGAACTGGACAAAAATTAAGAGGGGACAATAAGGCTAAACAGACAAAGAAGGAGGGGTCAATAAGGCTGAATGGACAAAAAGGCTGGCTGGACACAGAAGGTGGAGCAATAAGGCTGGTTGGACAAACAGAAAAAGGGGCCAAGGCTGATTGGACACAAATAAAGAGGGGGGAAATGAGGCTGGCCTGACACAGAAGGAGAGGGCTATAAGGCTGAATGGACATATAGAAGAAAGGGGCAAAAAGTCTGACTGGACACATGCAAGGAAGGGGCAATAAGGCTTTTTGAACACACAAAAGGAAGGGGCAGAAAGGCTGGCTGGTCCGACACACACAAGGAAGGGTCAGAAAGACTTTCTGGACACACACAAGGAAGGGGCAATAAGTCTGACTGGACACAAAAACAAGGAGCAGAAAGCCTGGCTGGTCCGAAACACACACAAGAAAGGGGCAAAAAGGCTGACTGTGGAGGCACACACACAAGGGACCGGATTCAGATTTAATAACGCAGGTCACTTACGCACGCATTGTGCGTAAGTGACCTGCCTTCACTGGAGCATGCGCCCTCCAGATGTTACGCTAGGGTTACTATAGTAACCCTAGTGTACCAACAATCGGACGAAACTTTGTTCCATCCGAGCCCATTGCCGAGGAAATGGGCTGTGCTTCCCTTCCGGGTGGGGGCAGCATTTAAATTGTTCAGTGCAGGAGGGGGCTCCCACACTGTAGTGGATCAGCGGACGTACGGACCGCTGATCCGCACATCTGATTTAATGCAGGTTTATGGCAGCGTTTTGTGTATTTGTATGTGTATTATATAGTGATAACTAGGATGTAATGTGTATTGTATGGTGATAACTAGGATGCAATGTGTATTGTATGGTGATAATTGAATGTAATGTATATTGTTTGGTGATATAAGGGTGCAGTGTGTATGGTATGGCAATAGCTAGGATATTATCTGTATAATATGGCTGTAACTAGGATAAAGTTGCTATTATCTTAAGTGGTACTTATTGTATGGTGATCAGTAGTATGCTCTCTGCCTTGTATATATGTCAGTAGATACTCACTGTAATTATATGGGTCACTGTAACTGAAAATTAATAGTATAACATGCTTTTCACACTAAGCTGTTGAAACAGTCTGTGGGTGTAACAGATGATACACAGTTTATTCTGGTTATACACATACTATTACCTAAAAATTAGTAGAAGTCCCGTTTTGAGGAAAAAAAGAAATGGTCACGTTACCTATGCCTGATTTAGAGGATCACTTAATTGCAGCAGCTGCACAATGAAGAAATGAGTTTGATACTGTAAAATCTCTGCACTAGATATATGTGGAAGAAGTGTGTGTGTGTGTCCGTGTGTGTGTTTTGGGGGGATACGCATTGGAAGATCTAATAATTAGAAATACACTCATTTGATATCCAAAGTAGTTCCCCATGAACTGACCCACACTAAGGGTGAAAATTGGGTTGGTACTGATGGGTGAAACATTTCTGGGCATACGAATTTTAAGGGGAAAGCCAAATTGATGATGAATCATAGGATTTCCTCATGTAAAGAAGATGTACACTGAGCTGACTTCACTGTATATTAAACTCACAGTCGCTATTAATTGGGATTACAGAAATTGCTATTTTGCTTGATTGCGAGCATCACTAAAGAAAGCTCATTATTTCAATAAGGTGTCACGCTGTATAAATATAAATGTGCAAATGGTGCAGTGGCCATCTATTACAGAACACATCTCAAAGCCATTATATCAATGAGCAACATTTCCCTAATAACAAATCCTGTCTCCTTGTATAAAATATGGCTTAAATATGGCCATTGATCACCAATAAATAAAAATGTTTCAGCAAAACACACATAAATGGAACAGCGGCCTACCTCTATATTTTATATTACTGTTAAAGTCACTTTGACATTGTGTGAAAAAAAAACGGATGCCGCTTATTTATGTAACGTGGCTGACACTAATTTATTGGTTGACAAGCAATCCATTTCCTAACATCAAGCTTTTACAAACCTTTGAAAAAGTAACACTTTAAAAAGTAAAATGCAAGCCATTAATAAGCTATTTATTAATCAAATGTATTTATTTAGAAACAGAATACCCCACAGCGCTTTACAACTGGGGGGATATCAGCCAATATACAATAGAAAACATTAGGGGCCAGATTTACCAAGCTGCGGGTTTGGAAAGTGAAGATGTTGCCCATAGCAACCAATCAGGTTAGGGTTAGGACTTAAGGGGGAAGGTTCAGATTAGGTTGTAGGGCATGGACAGTTATGGTTAGGGCTGAAGAAGAGGAATGTTAGGGTTAGGCTGCAGAAAAGGGAGGGATTGGGGTTAGGTTAAAGACTTACCTTTCGGCATGCGACTCCTTGCTACTCTAGGAATTGCATCTCCGCCACTTTCTAAAAGGCAGATTATCGAAATAAAGACCAACGTACTGGTAAACCACACTCATTAAATATCCCAGTTGTTAATATTGGATTATCGTTGCTGTCATTTTTAAGTATCCTTTTCACTGCTTGTCTTTGACCTTGATCAAGTTGGGTAGTAGTGATGTTACAGTCTTGTTTCAATCAGAAGTTAGTAAATTGCTATTTACACAAACAAATAGTTCACTGAATAATACATTTATTAGGTAGACCCACAGTCAAGTGTCTGTGTATTACTGTGTCTGTGGGTATTATTTGGGGGTGATATCGCAGGGATGGCTTAGAAAAGGAGGAATTCTTAAACCATGGACAGGTGCTGGCTTTGCGCCTGACAATGTTCAGGGCTGTATGTTGGAAAAATATGGGGAAGAAGTTGGAGCATTCAGGATGGATAGGATGGAGGCCTTATCAGTAGGCAGTCCTATTACTATATGTGAATATTCAAAATCAGGCACAATCTTTTATTCAAGAGGATTTCTATTTGTAGTTTCACCTGGCTTTATTTAATTATTCTTTCAGTGATTCACTTATTTATCATTTATAACATATCTTGAGTCACAATGTTGCCATTTTTTAGATATCTGTGATATAGGTCAGTTTCCCTCTGTTTTGTGAAATATAGCTAATCTGCTATGTTGCTATGTGCTAGTTTTTCTGCTATGACCGGCCGGCATACAGATTTACTTTATAAGTGGGCTTTCATTAAATATATTTTATATTGTCTCAATTAATTATTTTAATTTTATTAAAATTGTTACATAATCAACTGTCTTTAACACCATTTCAGCGCCAGTTTTCTTCTTAGTCCTATTACTTGTAATACTAAGCCCCTTGTGCCTGATCCAGACCTATGCCGATGCGCTGTGCACAGCGTATCGGCGTTCACTTTCCCCGACACTCCCCCTGTGCGGGCGTATGGCCCCTTCCTTACGTTGGCTGAAGGCTACCCTAACTTCAGCCGGCGTAAGGAAGGGGCCACACACTTGCACAGGAGCGTATGGCTGCCTAGCCCGCCCTCCCACCCTCATTAAACTACTTCCCCCGTCCACCTACACTAACCTGAACGTAGGGACGCTGGGGGACGTCCCCTCCAGCATCCCTACGGCGCTGCTACGGATGCACGATCCACGATCGGGCATTGCCGAAGCGATGCTGGGCAACATCTGACTGGTGCATGCGCAGATCGGCTTTTCAGCCGATCTTACGCTTACGCTCGCCATCCTAGCAACGGCGGACGTAGGTCTGGATCAGACCCCTTGTGAGTACTACCCGGCTTCCCTGTTGGAAGCTGTCTAAAGTGTAATTTGTCAAAAGTCTTGATAGCGTTCCAGTTGAAAGGTTTGAACGTGTAAATAAGTGCAGATCACAAAATCAGACTTATTTCAGCCAGTTGGAATTCAGGCCTTAATTATTTTCTCTTCTTTTTTTTCTGACAATTAACATTCCCCCCATCTTCTCACTCCACTCACCTGTACAATGTACATTGGTATCGCCAGCTGCATCTCTCACCGACAGCATTATCTGTCAGTAAGAGGAGAAGAGCCAACAGCAGTGATGTCTCTGCATGACTGAGGCAGGAAAGGGTCCGAAAACTATGTCTGAAATGCCGACTCTTCATTATATTGGCACATCTAGAGGAGCAATTTCACCTCTTGTGAATCCGCCCCTGCTCTGGGCACTAGATCAAAATATGTCATAAAATTACAGACAACTCTTGACCATACTATATATATAAAGCTAGAATTTGGATGAAAACAGAACAGAGGACAGACACCATCTGCAGAATCATCAATTTGTTCATCTTTTTATGATGTTAATTGAATTTTGAAATTAATGCAATTGGATGTTACTTATTTGATTATTACTCTTCTTCTTTTCTTTTGTAACAATAAAGTACATTCTCTGGAATTAATGTAATTTAGTTTAGTATTTAATTATATTGGGTCATAAACTTTCCCTTTAAAGAAATCAATAATAAATTCATCTTTAGTCCAGATTAATTTGACCCTAATTAATTTACTTTAAGGTATATGGGTATCCAGGGTTTTACCGTATGTCCCCTGAAAAGTATCAGGACCATTTTTTTGTGCCACAGAATATAAATAGGAAGTCATATACCTATATTCCATAGACATGTTAATGCAGAACATTAATTACTATCCCAGATGTAATTTATTCCCAGTAACCAAAAGATACATTTGCTATACAGTATTTCAAATGAACATACTTGTGCACTGTTAACAAAAGTATAAGGTGAAACCATATTGACATTACAACTCAAATTTTATAAGCGATCAACAGCTGATACCTCAACACACAGCAGCCACACACAAACGTGAAATAAAAACACAGACAACTTTGATTGGCTTTTAAAAGGGGACATATTTTTATTGAATATAAATCAAATTGGTGGAATTTAAGAATGACTATAAAATTGAGGGTTGAGCAATGTGGCAAATAGCAGGTGAGTGTCACCTCAGGAACTTAAAGCGACAACTAGAAGTCATCGATAAAGGCGCCCCCCAATGATTTTCAAAAGAGGAGGAGAACAACACCACACAACCCAATATATAAAATAGGTCACCTGACCCAACCCTCACAATTGAATCAAAACATCAACACAATTACCATATTGATAAAAATTTAAATAGTACAGGTGAGCACAGGCGCACAGTGTAAAAGCAGCCTACCTTAGTGGTGAGGGTATATACCACTATATACCCGAATAGAAAAACAATGTGAAAGAGAATCTATAAAACTTATAGAGACCACTTGGCTGGCGACCTGAAAGTCTTTCTCAAGGCAGTCCGCATCTGTACCTGAACTCCTGTAAGCAAACATTTCGTCCACGTTTTCCACTTAATCTTATACTTTCAATTAGAACTATTTTTTTTCGTTTATTATCTGATCCAGCATCCTGAATTTTCATCTTTATCGTTCATCGTGTCAACTACCGATATATTTCATTGTATCAACCACCGACATATTTACTTTGCTATTTTAGACTTGTTACTTATTTTTATTGCTAGATGTTCTATACCTAGCTTTGTGCAAATTTTTTTATATTTTGTTTCTTTATATTTTGGTCTTTTTATATATATTTTTCACCTTGTTGATGTTGCACTTGCACTTTGATACATAGATTTTCCCATTTATTTGAATTAGAGTGCCCAAACTTGGAAGACCTTTATTATACCTGGTTCCTTCTACTAGAAAGGCACCTACTATTTATTACTTATTTATTGTTGGATTCACCTTTGTTTTAGTGTTTTAGATTATATTGTTTGAGATTTTTAACAGTGTGCGCCAGCCAAGTGGTCTCTATAAGTTTTATAGATTCTCTTCACAATTACCATATTCCAGAACATTCCTAATAATAAATGCCTGCTGTATGTTAAGGCCCACCTGGTCGCGTATGCTCCCTCACACTTAATCAGTGCTGGGTTTTCTCTTTCTACAGCACTGAACGTTTAGTCAGTGCTATATATGGAGAGAGTTTACATATATAGTTTTAATATACTTTTGTTTGCAGGACAAAATTTGTAAAAAAAAAAAATCCCTAAAAATTCTGATTATTTTGTATTATGTATTTATAACAATTGTGGGTCAACATGAATGATTATAAACCTTTAAGTCATTTGTCCCATTGATATCAATTTAACTTAAATTAAATGCTCAGAAGCAAATAAACATTAATCATAGACAATAATCATAAAGGACAAATATATATATATATCACAACAAACCAGGATTTAATTGTCTTTATTTAATATATCATCTTTTGTAAAATATTATGAAGGAAACAAATTCAGTTATTTGGATAATGTAGATGAACAGGCACTAAAACTTGTCGATCTACTTGGAAATGTTTATACATTTTTGATAACTGGTAGTTTAGATTGTTTATATAGCTACATGCATGGATATCACTGTCCTGCTGGTCCCCACTTATCCAATTATCATCCTCACATAAATTAATAATAAATTTTCTAGTCCATAATGACAATGGGGGAAGAAAAAAATTCTATTGCAGACAGAGCTCGCAGGGCCTTTTCAAAGTCTCACTGCTTACTATGGGCCAAGTCACTATGGTTAATATGGTGGTTCAGAATTATACAGTGTATATCTTGTAGCTTAATTGGTTTGGGTCATGGTTACACAAGTTGGGCCTGATCCAGAGCTACGATGGTACACTGAGCATGCTAACGCTCAGCGTACCATCGCTTCACTCCCCCATATTGTTACAACTTACACACGGTTGAAGGCTACCCTAACTTCAGCCAGCGTAAGCGAGTGTTAATACGCTGGGATGGCGGCGTTGCTTCCAGACCCATAATATTTCTCCACTTGCACATGATATAGTGTGCTGTTCTAGACCCCTAATTACTCCACATGTAATAAAAGTATATTAAGGATCTGGACATGGCACTTGGTTGTGCTCTGCGGCACCCCCTTGATCTGCCAGTGCCCAGAGCACAAGTTCCACTGGCTCCACCTTTGCGGTGGGAGTCCCCGCACCGATGGCTGCCATTACAAAGTAGAGACAGACAAAAGTTGCTTTTTGGCTGCCTCTATTTCGAATAACAGCCATTTTAGATTTTTTTTTTTTATCCGAACTGGCTGGGATATCGATTGCTTATGCCTTGATGAGGCATAGCAATCGATCCCTGGAGCACCGAACATGGTGCTCCAAAAAGAAAGTAAGTATTCCATCCCCAAACCACTCCCTAACCCTAAACCTAACCCTAAGTACCCCACCCCCCCCCCCCCCACCC
>WWET01001387.1:380738-393029 GCA_011038615.1 Limnodynastes dumerilii | reverse complement strand
TTGCTGTGTTAATGTGAAGCAGGGGCCCCCCACTATTTAGTTGCCCAGGGGCCACCACAGACCTTAATCCGGCCCTGAGGGGGACACTTATGACGGGCCTCGTGGTTCAGAGGGGCCCAGTGGCAGCTCACTCATTGACTTTTTCAGTCAATCTTTAAAAAATATAAAAGGGAACAAATTTAATCAGTTAAGTCAAAGCAATTTTCTAAACATTACTTAGACAATCATTGTCTTGGACCAGCACAAACTTCTGAGAATGGGCCTTTATGCAAGCAGTCAGATCTTAAATATTCACTTTCTGTGCCTTGTGCGTTTATGCCTGCACAAGCACTTAATTACCTTAATGCATATCCCTGCCTGTCTGGTGGGGATTACCCATGCAAAGTCAAGTGCCTTTCCCATGCGGATCATCTAGCATATGAAATTTAGTACATACACTAAGAAATCCATGATGTAACATATGACACGCGCATGTGCAGATGTTACATTTTAAGAGACTTACACAAGAGGCTTGCAGAAATCCCCTAACGTTACAAAATAAGGGATCAAGCCCATAGTCATTTTAAACCAGTAACCCTAGACCACGCTTCCTTAAATATACCTAATTAGAAGTTTTTCCTGATGAATGGTTAAGTATGGCAAAAAAATTTTTGACAACTTAACCATTCATTGACTTTCCGAAAACCAGCGCATGCTGCAGACCCGGAATCAGTTTAAACATGCTTGGGATAAATATAAGGATATCCTAAATTGTAAACTAAATTAAGTGTAAATAGGGTCTAGGGTCAGTATAGTTTTTAATAAACAAATGGGCAGACTAGATGGGCCATATGGCTCTTATCTGTCGTCACTTTCTATGTTTTTTTATGTAACCACAGACCCACTGCCACAGCCCCGCTGCACTAGTTAGGAGAATCCTAGGATTAGACTGCGGGGGAGGGAGTCTTAGGGTTAGGCTGCGGGGAAGGGAGTCTTAGGGCAAGTCTGTGGGGAAGAGAGTCTTAGGGTCAGGCTGCGGAGAAGGGAGTCTTAGGGTCAGTCTGCGGAGAAGGGAGTCTTAGGGTCAGGCTGCAGGGATGGGAGGGTTAGGGTGAGGATTAGGATAATGGTTGGGGTTGGATAAATACTCACCACTTGCCTCTGCAGATTTGTGCTAGAGATCTTCAATAGCTTATCCTCTGTGGGGCAGGAGCAATCGATTTCAGAACTACTTCGAAAATGCCTGGTAGAAAACGGCCCTTTGGCAAAACCCACACCAATCTATTTGCATGTATATATTATACACATGAAATATATACAATATTGTAAATGTGCAGTTATTCACAGTTAAGAAAATGCTGCTTTTTAGGTGTGTATATTTAAGAAAGGATATACTATGCACGCATAATACCGCAATTTATGTAGGAATTCAGAATGGGATGGTTCTGAATCACCATTTCAAACCCAAGGTTCGTAATGACTTAAGAATGAAGAGTCATGCAGGGAAAACTTAAGAATGAAGATACGAAGATTGGGTGGAGGGAGCCATTTAAAAGAGGAAATCTGGCCACAGTTAGGCAAAAACTTTGTTATTTAGCCGCCCTACGCACACAACTACAAACCTAAAGATAAGGAAGCCCTATGGCATCTGTAAGTCAGTTAAGAAGCTGAAAATATGGGGGGGTGGGGGTGTCAGGGGAGTCACCATACTACTTTTTGCATATAATTAAGAACCTAAATCATTCTCAAGTGTGAATACATTCCAAAATGTCTGATGCTCCAAAGTAAACTGTTTAGTGGAAGAAATGTCATGGGATGAAATGTTTAGAATAAAATTTTACAGTTATTACAAGTTATAAACTCATTGGATGCTGCAGCCACACCATGCTTTTCTAGAGTCTCTACACACCTATACTGCTGACAGCAAATAAATAGTTACCAAAGTCGAAATTTCATGAATAATAAATAGAAAATCTTATGAAACAATAATTATCTTGTCTCAAGAGATTAGAAGATATCGTAAGCAATCAATCACATTCTACCTAGAATATTGGAGAAAGTACTTGAAGAATGATAACTATGAACTGGTTGGCTGAATTAGCACTAAGTCCACTTTCATTTTAATAGACTCCTTTTCAGTCCTAATTATAGATTGAGTGGCAGTATACAGATCACATACCCACTGATTCCTTCCAGGGAATGCCAAATATATATTTTGTTTTCAAGATACAGAATTTAATTTAATTCAATTTACTGTTGACTTTTAAATGATAAAGAATGCAGTATAAGTTTTAAAGTTTTCATTTTGTAAGAGGCTTTAACTGGGGAGTCTATTCTTCTATCCCACCCAAAAGGCTGTTATGATATAGGTGTTCATATCTGTTTTAAATAGTGTGCACACAACCACTTCCTCCATAAATGGGCCACTGCCAAGAAAAGAAGCATCACATAGCTTTTAACATATAGGGCCAGATTTATTAAGGTGCAAGTTTGGAAGAGTGGAGATGTTGCCCATAGCAACCAATCAGATTTTAGCTGACATTCTCTATTATGTAAAAATAAAGTTAAAGCTAGAATCTGATTGGTTGCTATAGGCAACATCTTCACTTTTCCAAATCTGCAGCCTAATAAATATGGCCCATAAACTGAAAGAATCCTACAATGCTGCTTCCACATAACAAGAAATGCATGGTCAGCAGTTTCTCATGCAGTCTAGACACCTTCCATCACTGACCCACTGAGATTTGAATTTTGCATAAATGAACACTTAACCCTGCTTTCAACATTGTTGTCCCATTGGGACAGGACTTACTCTCCACAATAACTGTGAAAAATAAACATCAAATGCAATAAAGTTATTCCTGAAGATTTGAAAATATCTGGGAAGCCATCAATCATTTTTTTACAGATTACCAACAGCATATTTAAGCAAAATGCATACTTGGCCTGTAAAATATATAAGAAATGTGACACAGGCGCTTAGATAAGTGCTGAAACAAAAGATGAATTGAAATATAGAGCGTCACCCTGTAACCGGTTTCAGTTATACCCTTTTAATCAATAAAAAATGAAAAAGTATAAGGATATGCTAAGGTATAATACAGACACTTGCATTTATTTATTGTATTTAAAAGCACACACTAAAATAAACAAGAACAGAAAATTAAATCAACCACAATTTGCCTATTGCATAAAAGCAATAAAAATTCTAACACACCGGCCAGTTGTAGAAATGTATAAAATGCCTCCAAATTAAATAATGACACCTGTGTCTCTGTGTAGCAATGTTACTGAAATTGAGTATTTTAAATAGACAATGCCCAATATTAGTAAATGTTCATTAAGACAAAGCAATCAGATGATGATTTGTACTCCCTATTTGTACCCCGAAGATGCCGCTCAGAGTATCAGTAATAATTTCCACAACTGCAACTATTGTTTACCCAGAGAGTAATTGAATGATATAAAAGGAATGTTTCTTACACATGTTTTGCATAGAATGAAGTACAGTAATGAGATAGATCTTAAATAGGAACTTAGTATAGTTGTATACTTATAGCCACTTGAACCCCTGTCAGAGAAGGAATTTATACTGGCATTGTTGATTACAGCAGTTAGGAACCGATTCAGACTTAAGAAATAGATTGAAATTAAGAGAGGAAAGTTTCCCCTTGGGCAAGACCATGTTGATTTCAGCGGGAGTCAAGTTAATTGTATTCTTTGCATGCAGGAATACATCTTTGAATTGCTTACTGAAAACAGATACTGACCAGTTTTACTATTACACTGTTATTTAGACTTGGGCTGGGAAATATCACCTCTCAACACTAGTACTGTTTGCAACAGATGAAATATGACTCCCCTGCAATCAACATGTTTTAGCCCAGGAGTGACTTTAAGTTCTTATTTTAAGAAGATTCTTAAAATAGGTCCTTAATTTCAAGCTCCTTCTTAAGTCTGAATCAGGCCCTTAGTCTCCAATGGGAGTGTGGTATGATGGTATAATTTTAGTCACTTGAACACCTGCCAGAGATGGAACTATTATCGGCAATGTTGATTACAGCCGTTAGTCTCCAATGGGAGTGTGGCATAGTGGAATCCTTATAGCCACTTGAACACCTGCCAGAGATGGAACTTCCTCTGTTGTTTTCACTCAGCAGTAATATAGCAAGCTGTATAGTTCTTGATCAATGGGTGAGAGTCTGATTATAAGTACACAGACAGGGTAACAATGAAGTAATATATTCTCCACAGGACTTTGGAGTAGTTCTGGGGTTTTAATACATTGTTGTATCCAGCATTGTAACCAGCCTTTGAAGCATTTCTCTACGGTTTACTTGTGGATTCATCAGACAACTGGGTGGTGTGTTAGAATTATAATTGCTTTTACGCAATTGGCAACTTGTGGTTGATGTAATTCACTGCTGTTGTGTATTTTAGTGTGTGCTTTTTAGTATAATTAATTCTATTTTTTACAAAAGAGTGTGTATTACATATGTAAGTCAGCTGTGAATTGATACTGCTCACATTGGTAATTCCACACTGGAATGCAGCCATTTTATGCTGCGTTCTATGTGCAATTCTGTCTTCACACTGGGATCTGGCCCACTCATCATACAAATGAGATATGCATGGTGGGTGAGAATATGTATTTAAACTGTACAGTAAGGGCTTGGCTATTTAGTATTCCATACACATAGAGTTGCGTGCGGAATTATTTAATTAAGGTTGGATCCAGAACTCAGACTTCCTTGAAGGAATGCAATCATTTATCATCCTCTCCGTCAACATGCCCACTTGACATGTTCTCTCCTTCTCTCCACTTGCTCTCATCTTGCTCACCTCTTCAACTTATCCCTCTCCTCTGGATTCTTCCCCTCTACCTTCAAACACACTCTTGTATCCCCCATCCTTAAAATATCTTACCTTGACAACCATCTCACCCTCCAACTCCTGACCCATCTCCCTTCTCCTCCACTTACCTCCAGGCTTGTTTACAACCATCTAATTAGCTACCTCACCAGCAACTCCATCCTGGACCCTCTTCAGTCTAGGTTCCGCCCCCTCCATTCTACTGAAACTTCCCTGAATAAGGTCACAAATGATCTCCTCTCTGCCAAATCTAATGGACACTTCTCCCTTCTCATCCTCCTGGATCTATTGGCAGCCTTTTGATCACCCTTTCCTGCTCCACACCCTTCACGGTCTCTCTGGCACTGTGAACTCCTGGTTCTCCACCTATCTGTCAGACTGCTCCTTCTCTGTCTCAACTCCCAGCTCCTCCTCCCCTACCACTCCTCTTCCCATTTGTGTTCCCCCTGTTCTTGATGCCCTTCTCTTTTCACTCTACACCTCCCCTCTGGGTAAACTTATCTTCTCCTTTGACTTTCACTACCACCTCTATATTGATGGAGCTTTAATCTATCTCTCCTCCCCTGACTTCTCCCCCTCTCTCCTGTCCAAAGTGTCAGATTGCCTCTAGGCCATCCCCTCCTGGACGTCCCAGTTCTTTCTTAAGCTTAACATGGACAAAAATGAAATTGTAGTCTTCCCCCTTCATGTATCCCCTCTATCCTTACTATTTCCATTACTATTGGCTACTCCACCATCTCCTCTCCCCAAGCTTGCTGCCTGAGTGTCATCTTTGACTCCTCACTTTCCTTTACTCCCCACACTTACGCCTACTCACTGTCCTTCCACTTTCACCTCTGCAACATAGGTCACATCAGACCCTTCTTAACTGCATTTGCCTCTAAAACACTTGTTCACTTTCACGTTATCTCCCATTTCGACTACTGCAACATTCTTCTCTCTGGCCTCCCTCTGGTGCATCTTGCTTCCCTACTATCCATACTAAATACCACAGCCAGGCTGGTCTTCCTCTCCAGACGCACTGCCTCCACCTCCCCTTTCTATCTATATCTACACTGGCTTCCTGACCCATTCAAAATTCTCATCAAGCTCCTCACTTCAACTTACAAGGTTCTCTCCTCCTCCACCACTCTCTACCTCTCCTCCTTTATCTCCATCCACACTCCCGGTCTGCTGGTTACCACCACCTCAACTGAACAACTTACCACAACCTATCAGGCATTCCAGCATCCTCCAATCCTTAAATGCTTCCTCAAATCCCACTTCTACAGACTAACCTACCCTTCCTCCACCTAAGCTTACCTACCCTCCCCATCTTCATCCCTGTGTCTCCCACTAGTTCACCCCCTTCCAATTAGCATGTTAGCTCTTATGAGCCTCCTCCCTCCTCTCTCCTGTCATCACCCCTCTCCCTTGTCCTCATTAATTCCCACCTTTTCTTTCTACTTTCTATTGTTTATCTCTCTCCTTATTCATCCGCTCCTACACACATACCCTGCATCTTTATTTTCTATACATATTGTACTGCTATTTTTGAGCTGCAGATAGTATTATTATTATTATTATTATTATTATTATTAATAATATATATAATAATAATTATCTTTATTCCTACTTAGGCCACCTTGTCTTTTTGGCTGAGAGATGTCATTTGCTGAGAGTCCTGTAGTGTATATATAATGAATATATACTTATTTATCACAGACATATGCAGTAATATATATATAAAGCACCTCAGCCTCTCTGCTATCAACATTTTTTTTTTTACATATTTCCATATGAAAGATTGGAATATAGTATTTGACAATATATATTCTGTATTTCTGACCTACTCACTTATTTTTATCATAATGTGGAGTCAAGCTTACTTTTTTGAATATTTAGTTTAACAAAAATATTAAAATAAATATATTATTCTTTGCATTTATAAATTTTATACATTTTAAGCACTTATGGGAGATTTTGTGTTTGTTTATGAGCGGTAAATAATGCTTTGATTGACGCTATCCTTGACTTGGGCAACATTAATATTGTTTTGTCAATAGGAAATGCCAATACAACTATCACTTATGTCAGCTCTACTGTGCTAATGATGATAAGCTCATAGAACACTTCATTAAATATTGTTAGGCTCACAATAAAGCAAGGTTACAGATCACTGGCATCTTATATCCATGACAAACTGAAGTGTGTGTGTGTGTGTGTGTGTGTGTGTGTGTGTGTGTGTGTGTTTGTGTGTGTGTTTGTGTATTTGCTATTTCTTTTCATTTTTTTAGATTATATACATTCTAACCAGTGTACATAGATATACAATAGCTGTGTCTATTTATGGACATCAGTTAGCTTGGAAGTTTAGTAATGTATTCCCAGAAACATGTTTTGAATAATGTCAATAAAAATATGGCAATATAATTATACATTTCTGAAATGTTTATTGTGACAGTTTTATTAGTGCAATATTATATGTATTGTTGCAAAGTCAAGTGTGCAACAGACATAATACCTTGTTTCCTACATTTGGCTAAGATATCGAACATTTAAATTGATTAGTTTTGAAAGCTGAAAGAAAACGGAGCACACTTAGACATCTCTTCATTTCACTGTCATACCAGTAACTGTCCTGGAGCTACAGGGAGACATTGCAGTAATCCATATGTACATTACTTGCAGAATACTGGTCAATACTAGATCATTAAACATTACCTTTTTATTATTCAGTTTACAATGCTATTTGTGTTTCTTCCCTTATTGGTTTTGACTGTGGTACTCTATTAACATAACATCAATGAGAAGTGAATTTATTGGACTTTACAGTTTCCTGCAGGCCAAATCAGTATCTGGTCTGTTCAGCAAAATATTTTTGACACAAATAAGCATGAGAACAGTTCACTTGAGTCTGTTAAGACAAATGTAATTAGAGGGAAATTATATTTTAGTTCTTTGTAAAATTCACCTTAACTTTAGAATAAATAAATAAAAAAACAACAACAACTTTAAAGCAGTTATTTATATTTGTTTACAAACCAATTAGAGAAATATAATCATCATCATTCATTCAGTGTCTGGGCTTGATATCTCCTACTATCTCCTCAATTGGGTTATTGACTATGGCTTGAAATTGTCAATTTGACTATTTTTTATAATTGGAAAGGTATTTGTTAACTCTATGTAGAGCTATTGAAAAGGTAGAAGACATTTACTGTGCCTTGAAATGGAAATAACTGGGGACCGGATCCAGATCTTGGAATGCAGCAGCTGTGGAGATCTGAAGTGGGATCCCTGCTGTAACCTGCTTTCCATGTGGTCCAGGAGACCACTCCCCTTGCATGAACAGACTTCCGAATGAGTGACCCTACATTTCTGCACCGTCATTACTTTAAATGAGGATGGGGCGGAAGTTTGAATAGTAAGGGCTTAACCCTTAAACCTAACTGTATTATATAAATACATTCCACCCTGCGCACACACTGTATGCAGCCTACCTCCTCCTGCCTTGCTGTCAGAATGACTTCCTTTACCAAAGCCTAGTTTCTGAGGATCCAGATCAGTAATGAGAGTGAGTCCTGTGCGCACTGGCACTGATAAAATGCAGTCTATTACATGTGGAAAACAACTATATTACCTAGTTCTGTATTTGGTCCTAAGTTACTATCTTTATAATTGTACCATTGACATTCATTCCCGTGTATTATTATTGGTTATAAAATGTTGTAAATACTAGTTATGTATTACTTTGCAAGTAGTTGTGCACACGCATTCTGCAATTATTGTAACTGTTATAATAGCCCAGTGCCCTGGGTCAACCAAAATAAGAATAAAGGACCAATTTGTTGGCGTTCTGAAAAATCAATCTAGGTTGCGGTATATACTATACAGTAATCAGTCAACAATCTTTAGATAACTATTTTTTTATGTCCACTCTCAAGCACAATGACAAAAGTCTGATGCTTCAAGTTACTAAAACCGGTATGAAGCTCTTACCTCATTCTAACAAATACAACTTTGGGAAAAAAAATTGCATAAAAAGTGCAGGAATCCGTGGCCTATGGACCATTTTCACAAATCCAAGACTACAAGAAAAGTAGTAAGTGGCTAAAGGATTAGTTTAGTTGGCACACTTCTGCTAACAGAATATTTTCTACATGTGATCACATGCTGAGTATGTCATTTGTTGAACAAAAAAGTGATCACAGTTTGTATTTGTTCTACAAATGACACACTCAACATGGCTTTGCATTAGATTACCTTGCACTAATAATTGTCCTACTTTTAAGTTCACACAAAAAAAAAAGTGTAGGAAAATTCCATTTCAACATCATCATTTGATTGATGACATTCAGTTAATTTCTTAATCGTGTTTTCACTGCCAAATGTGGAATTCTCCCTTTTCAGCTTTCAGCGTGAATCGGTTGCTTTTACCATAAAGCAAACATGTTTTATCACCAATTTTTGGCAAATATTTATAGCCATTCAGTGTACCCTTGCTCTTTTCCAGGCACTCAATGAGCTTTTGATTTCAACAACATTTTAGCACAAGGTCTGTTTTCTCTCAGTCATCAAGCACATAATGCTTAGCTAACTTTGGCATTTCTCATATCATGTATTACAGTCTTTCTCATTACTCATACTGTAATTCTCTTTTCTATTTACTGTATATATGTGTATGTATGTGTGTGTGTGTGTGTAAAAGAAACATGGTTTATTCCTTGAATAATTTATCAGTGTATCCATAAAGCATTTGTGGGTCACAGTTTTTTGGGCAAAGTAGCTCACTTATCAAAAAACTTAGCTGAAACTGAAACATAAACTTAAGAACCCAATGAATTCTCAGACTTACCTTCTTTTTGCCTTGAAAGAAGAGTAATTTATTTTTCGATTATTTAAGCACCAGAAAGTATATGTTATGTCTGATTAAGTACCTGACACATGATATAACTACAGTACATACTGCCCCACCGAGGCAGAACTAGCGAGTCATGGGCCCAGGTGTAAAAATATGCTTTGGCCCCCCCTCCCACGGAAAACGGTCCTATGTGGGAATAATATAATATAATATAATAAAAATAGGTACCAATATTTTAATAGGCTATTACAATATTGGTGACTATTTTTATTATATTATTTGTGGTAATTACACAATTGCTAGTGTTTTTAAGTTTAGTCAAATATTAAACTATAAGGGAGGGTGCTGCAGATGCCACTCTCCCTGGCATGAATATAATAAACAAAATTAATTGAAAACAATGACTAATAAACTATAAAAGAAAATTGACTTACCTGCACTCATCTTGCAAGAGCAGAGAATTTAGTGTTCTAAGAAGCCTCTACTGTTATTTCTTGCTGGCCCCATTACTCTGTTGATCTGCTGCTGCTGCTGTGAGCTTCTCTTTACGCAGCCACTCTGGGTCACATGGAGCATGGGAGAGTGCCGACGTAACGTTATGATGTTGTGTGGGGTACCCTGCGGAGGACAGGGGCAAACACACTTTAAAAAATAAAATAAAAGTGAGGTTTTCAATGCTTGTGGTGGGGTGCCCCTGGGAGTTGGCGTTACGTTATGATGTTGTGTGGGGTACCCTGCGGAGGACAGGGGCAAACACACTTTAAAAAATAAAATAAAAGTGAGGTTTTCAATGCTTGTGGTGTGGTGCCCCTGGGAGTTGGGAAGCAGGGTGCACCTTTATTGCTGTGATGTGATGAGGCTGCTCTAACGCCATCACGAGCTCAGTGTTGAGCACAGGCTAGCGTGTGGGACGTTGCTAAGCAACGGTCAGCTGTTAAGATTTGAGTGAGGGAGCGCGAGGGAAGCGTGAGGTGTGCTCTCTAGAAATTTCATGGGGGGGAAAAGGTTTGGAGGTGATTTGGTCTGAGGGAGAGGAGTTGGAAGCGGTGACTGAGCAGAGTGGGAGTGACGGAAGAGTGATTAGGATACAGAGTGTGACAGAAGTGGCCAGAAAAGGAAGAGAGACATTGAACTTAAATTGAAAAGAGTCATTTTGTCAGAAGGTTATAGAAAGGCAACAGTGTAGAGAGACAGTGTTGACAAGAACCGAGTGATTGGATTGTGGAGAAACAGTATCGGAGGAGATCGGAGGTTTTCTGACAGAAAGAAAGGGGTGTATGAGACAGCCGAGATTATTGGAGGTGTTATTTTAGAGGGATTTTATTCGGGACTATTTCAATTGTTACTTTTAATATAAGGACATTAGCTTTCTTCTATTAATACGTTGTCACCAGATTGTACGCATACAGAATTAATTGATTAATGTGTGCCGATCTAGTTTAAAATGATCGAATTGTAAATACTAAAGTTAATAGATAAGAATTAATAAATGAACAATTAAAGTGCTTGAGGAGAAGGAGCTGATTTAGGGGAATTCAGTGAAATTTGAAGTGTATATATTAATAGAAAGTAATATGGCTAACTGATGGTGTAAGTAATTGTGGAGTGTATCTAATTGTCTAAGCCATTTAATTGTATGAGATTGTACAAACTAAAGTTTTCTGCTCCTAATTAATGAACAGAATTGCAATAAGTAAAACTTTATTTTAAAATCAAAATGTTGTCTTTACTCTGAGTCACTCTCTTTCTATTGCACCTCTCCAGAATTCCTCACTTTGACCCTCACCATTCGGTCACCACACATGGATTATATCATAATCCTATATTAGATTGGAAGTCTGGACAAGTGGATTAACAGGGTCCAAAATGTGAAAAATCTTGTTCATCACTGCCTATTCTGGTGTAATTGTTTAAGCAGGCCTGCAAGCCAATTACATAGAATACAGAGATTACTTTGTTAAAAAATCAGCAGATGTTTGCCACCTCATCTCAGTTATAATTGTCATATTGACCTTATACCAGGGGGTCATCTACTTAATAGATGATTATTTGATCTCACTGTGACTGAACATAAGGTAGTGGAGGACTATATGAATGAAAATTTAGAAAAAAAAAATTCAAGGCCCACCCTGGGAGCAGGTGTATTTTTTATTTATAATAAGGAGCAGAGTAGCTAGTCATGGGCCCAGGTGCAAAAATATGCTTTGGGCCCCCCGCAAACACACTTTCCCTGGCAGGAATATAATA
The DNA here is from genome assembly GCA_011038615.1 of Limnodynastes dumerilii. NCBI lineage: Eukaryota > Metazoa > Chordata > Amphibia > Anura > Limnodynastidae > Limnodynastes > Limnodynastes dumerilii. The sequence continues at coordinate 381,088 of WWET01001387.1, read as the reverse complement.
AACAAAATTAAAGGGAAAAATTGACTAATAAACTGTATAATAAAACAGACTTACCTGCATCTTGCAATAGGAGAAAATTTAGTGCTCTGTTGATCTGCTGCTGTGATCGTCTCTTTACACAGTCACTTTGGGTCACATGGAGCATGGGAGTGCAAGTGCCGGTGTAACGTTATTGTGTGGGGTGCTCTGCAGAGAACAGGGGCAAACACAGTTGGTTTTTTGTTTTTTTTATAAAAGTGGGGTTTTCAATGCTTGTGGGATATATTAGGGGCCTGGACATGGCACATACTATAATAAATATATGTTGTTTATATTATGGATTGGTATATAGTATGCCATTCCCAGACCCC
>WWET01001387.1:334210-354744 GCA_011038615.1 Limnodynastes dumerilii | reverse complement strand
AGTGGTAGGTTTATAATTTAAGGCAAAATAAAGACCTATTTATAAGCTTTTATTGATAGAAAATAGTGAATGTGTAATAATTTTCCAATTCTTTAAAACTGTTATGAGCTTGTCCTACACATACAATTTATATTGCTTTATAAAAATGACTTCCCAAACATATAATCCAAAACAACATATTTCCATTTCCTGCTTGTTCTAACAAAATCTGTTTTCATTTTCATTCTCTCAGATAAAAATGCCAGCAGAATGTTAAAGCAATGGAAAAGATCAGAAAATATTCATGCAAGTGACTGAAATACAAACTCAAACAATGCTTGTAAGCTATAATACAGTATTAATTTATTTAAAAAAGACACCTGAAGACAAATTAAAATTTTAGATAATGTGAATTCCATTAGTATATGTTGCATATTATTTTATAATTATTTATATACATTTTGTGAGTTGTTCATATTTGAAATGAAAGATAAAACTGTTGTGACAGAATCTTATTTTATACTCATCTGGGTTACAGACTGGTACTGTTTACACTTACTGGGTCTGTTTAACCAAGCAGAACACTGACTGACTGCAAAGTAGGTATTCAGTTTGGCACCACAGCTCATGAAATCATAAAGAGGTGGGGGGGGCTTGCCTTAAAATTAGGACATTCAATATTAGGTCTTTATTTTATTGTTCCGCTACTAGGTAATAGACTGGAATCACTTCAGCACCCTCTCCCCTGCCCTGCACCAATTCTAGTATTGTATCTGCAACTCAACAGAGAACTAAATCATCTAATTGTTTGACTATTTTTTGTGGATAATTTTGTTGCTATTCCACTATTGCTAATCTTAGTATTATTGTACATGCTATTTATTCACATTAAAAGCCAGAACTGGTCTTTCTAATGTACCTTGATATTTAGGGGAATATAGTTTTTTGATCTATATACTTATACAGAAACTGAATATTTTATATATTAATTAACAGGTTTTTATATAGTGCCACTAAACTGTGCAGTGCTTAACAATCATAACAAACCTGGGTGATAACAGACAGACTGAGTGGTTAAGGGGGACCTGTCTACATGCTTACATTCTATAGGATATTTGGGATTGATACAGAAGGGCAAGTTCTATAAATCAGGGTTTCGGACTCTCCAGGAACATCAGGGGGATTCCTAAAATTCGGGCAGTTCTCTCTGTATAGCGGTAGAGTCTGCAAATCTCCAGCAGAGGATTTGAGGCAATGGTTTCATGCAAACCACAGCCTCAAGTCCTGCCCCCTGACTGGCAACACTAGTATTCCAAGTATTACTAAGGGCAGAACTTGATGTCAGAATTTGCGTTGTCAAGCCCGACCCCATTTCTAGTAAAACTAAGGAAATGGGTATTGATAGTCAGGGGCTTCTGACATGATTTACATAAATTGCATCATTAAGCCCCACTCCCTCGCAGGAATCCAAGGCTTCCCTCTGGGAAGTCAGCAACGCTGCCATAAATAGACACAATACCATAAAAAGGACTGGTCTAAAGGTGCTCTATATGATCCAGTCTCACAGCACTCTTATACCCCTTTGAGACCAAGCTATCGATCCGGGAATAACCCAGGTCGGGTGTTGGTGTGAAAGGGTCTACTCGGGTCTGTTGACCCGGGTCAACACCAGGGTTATTCCCGGGTCTATAATAATAGGTGGTACTTAGCTGCACCAAGGTGTAAAATTATACAATATTGTTAAAGTGTTAGTCTATAATAATAGGTGGTACTTAGCTGCACCAAGGTGTAAAATTATACAATATTGTTAGTGTTATCAACACTATTATATCTCCATACTTATTATCTGTGCGAGTATATTCAATTCTTTATTATTCCCGGGTCAGTCTAACCCATATTGCGGTATGAACAGGGAACCTGGGTTATTCAACCTGGGTTCCATAAAAAATATGTAAGATGGGGAGCACTGTCTGCCTCGGCAGACACGGCTCCAGTGTGAAATGCTACAACCCGAGTTATTCCCCGGTTGTAGCTGCGTTCTGATTCAACACGGCTTTTGGTTTAACCTGCCGTTTTCTGTCTGAAAGAGGTATTAATAGTGTCCAAGGGCCAAATTTACTAAGGTATGGGTTTGGTAAGGTGAAGATGTTGCCTATAGCAACCAATTAAATTCTAGATCTCATTTAACTATTGCCTACTAGAGAATATCAACTATAATCTGATTGGTTGCTTTCTCAATTTTTCCAAACCCGCAGCTTAGTGAATTTGGCCCCAAGTCTCTGTTAATCATGTAACAGAAAGGAAAACCAGATTACAAAGTTGTTGTAGATAGGGCAGGCAAAAGTTAAGTAAATAAATTTGGTAAGGGGCGAGTTTTAAGGGAGAGCTATCAGAAGTAAATAGATTTACAATTAAATTCAGGAGCTGCTTCATTTTGTATTAAATGTTTCTAGGTAGTGCAGCTGACATTTCTTTATTGAAACTTCCTCCAGGTCAACTAGTGTGTTTCTCCATCAATGAAAACAGATGCTGAGACTATACTTTATCAACCTCTCTGGCCTACTGGATAGTCTCTGTTGAGATGGGGAGAGGAATTGATATTCCATGTAGCAGAATGAGAGCATTGGACTTTCCTCTGTTCGCTACCTTCCTCACCATATGTGTGTTGTTGCCTAGCTGACCATTTATAAAATTATATTAAAGATATTAAATACTGCCATTACAATCTATTCTGCCTACTGCATGACACATGTATGACCTGTCAGGCATTTTATTAGTGTAGTACTGGGACTGTTATAATTGCTAAGACACGATTTAAAGGCATGCAGTGTAGCTTGTAAACATATCAGTACAGCACACAGCACAAGCATTTATTTACAGGCGACTTGTACAATGGGCGGGACCTAACCTTGTTAGAGCGCTCAGCGTGTGACGTCACCGGAAAGACGAAATCCTCGCGCGTGCCGTTGTCCTTCCTACCCGGTGGGCGGACTCTCCTCTCGCTTTGTGATTTTTGGATTCGGATGCTGGTGTAGAACCGAGCAACATGGCGTCCTCCAGCAGCCCGTCCGATAAGAGGAAAGTGTCGGATTTGCGCGTTATCGACCTGAAATCTGAGCTGAAGCGGCGGAACATGGATGTGACCGGTGTGAAGAGCGTGCTGATTTCTCGTCTGAAGCAGGTAGGAGGCTCTGTGTGCCGTTATTAAAGCGGCGAGAGGTGGGCGTGGTGACGGCTCGGCGGCTCCATGTTGCATTAGGCTATGTAACGTGTATGTGTCTTAAATGTACGTCTATCTGTTAGTAACAGCAGCCTCGAGATCGTTCTAGGAGCCAGGGCCTTATGCGGCCACCCTCTGCAAGCCTCCTGGCTGGGTTACGCTCGTATTGGCATGTTAATTATTGCAGGCCCTCTAACATGACTCTTCCATCACGTATATAGTTCTATCCTCCCAAGCCTCTCATTTCGCCAAAACAGTGTAATTGCAATCAATCGGGGTTTTTTTTAAATAATTTTTTTTTTACAGAAAAAAGAAAACTGGGGGAAGGGATGCAAATAAGCCACAATATATCACAGTGTGCAATGCAATTGTAACAATAAACAATATTTGCATAGGGTCCATCTGACCTGCTTCGTTACTCAATTAAAGCTATTGAGAATCAATCTACAAAGGGTACATAATCAGCAAGTTACAATCCCAACTTGAGAAAAAGCTCAGCGCCCCCCCCCCCCCCCCCAATGACTACAATTGTTCCAAAACTCAGGTCATGTTGTAGTCTTGGGGTTGTATCACTCTTTTAAACTTTAAGTTGCTTGTTTGATATGGTGTTACAGCGTGATTAAATGCAATTACTAGTCAGTGCTAAGTTACTGTTGGAAACATTTCTACGGGAAGAATTTGCAAATCATAAGTAAATTAACTTTCAAGCAGTATGGATTCAATGAGAGGAGATCATGTCCAACAAATCTTGTTGACTTTTTTTTTTTTTACTATGTAACTAAAGTAGTAGATGAACGGTTGGCTGTAGATAATAGACTTTGGTAAAATGCATGGTTTTCCCAGCTCCAGTCAAAAATATATGATTGGCACAACAGCCTCCAAATGGTTTCGTCTGTTCCTCTCAATGGAAAAGATAGTAAATTCTGAGGACCAGATTCAATGAGCTTAGCAGCCATGTATTTTGATGTGCGAAGCTAATTGTTTAAAAAAAGTTTATTTTTAAATATCGGGTGCCGTAATAGATGGGAACAGGCGCACCGTAATGATTTTCCTTTCTATTGCCATGAGTATTCCTAATTAATCTGTACCTAAATGACTTTATTAGCTGTCCAAGGGAAGTGGTATAGAAAAAGAGCAGCTGACCTAACACTAAGCCTTGCGGTACCCCAATAAATACCGGAAGTGCAGGGGAGATGGAGCCAGAAAAACAATCATTGTAAGAGCAATTAGATAAGCGTGGCATGTAGTCATATATACTGTGAGCAGCAGTTTGATTCCTTGACTAGGCCTTATATGTATGGAGTTAGTAGATTCTCCATATGTCTGCACCTGTTTGCCTCATTGGAGTTACAACACATACAAAGTCTAATTTGAAATATTCTATATAAAGTGCTATGTAATCCGATGGTGCTATATGAAAACATGTTAATAAATAAAATACTATAATAGGAAGAAGAAAACTTAACATTGTTTCTATGATGTGTTTTTAACATTTGGTATATTAATTCCTTTATCCTTTTGAGATGATTTGGTTGCCAACTTTGCAAATAAATTTTATGGAGATTGTGCTATCACAATCACAGTCCTGTACCACCAAAGGGGTGAGTACTATCAAAGAGATGTGACCTGTGAATAGCTCCACACATGGGTGTGCCTAGTGCTGCCAGGAAAAAGATTTCTTAACAATGATAGGGTCCATATCGGTGAATACTTTAGTATTGTGACGACTGTAATATGTGCTTTTATAGAAAAGATACAGGTTGGTGGCAGCGCAGCTAATTAATGCTGTATAAAAATAAATTTTTCTTTTGTCTCTATTATTGAAGTCACGTTGTCTTAGATAGCTGCCAGTCTTTGATTACATTTTGGCCTTCGTAAAAATTTCCACCTTCATGGGCTGCTAAGAAATAGGGCACTATTTTTGAATTCAGCTATTTTACCGCAATGTCTACTGGATCAGCATCAGGGAGATTGGCCAACAATTCAGTGTGTCAGGTATTCTCTCTGATCCATTTTTATTTTTCACTGACATGTTCAGACAAACATAATGTACAAGCATAACATGACTATTTAGTAAAAATTAACAAAAGGAGCTGATCCAGAGCTGAACTTGCACCTAGTTTTTTTTAGGTTGAAGTGTAGTCCTGAGACCTACCATGCTGAATTGCAAGGGGAGGCAGAATTAGAATCGAGAGATGAAGTTTCTTAGCTTGACAGCAAATTATTAGAATATATATAAATATATATTCTAAATTAAACATTAAGCTATGAAGTATTTGAGTTCAATGTACAAAAGTAAAGTATTGTTCCTACATGCAAAAGATTTAAAATAGAAGTACCCTTTACTTTGCTAAATGGTTTAGCTGAACTGTACACTTGCACCTGTTTTGCCCTCACCTCAAGAAATTCAAATATCAGTGCAATGGAGGCAGAGATGAGGGTTGAGGACGAGGTTAGAGGGCCCTGCTTCCAATCCAGAAGTCAAGTTAGCTGGCTTGACCTCTTAAAATATAATTTGGGGACTATATATTGTGTGATGTATCTATTGTGGGTGTGGATTGCCGCTGCGAATGGCCCTTTTTCTCCCAGTCAGTTCTGGGAATTTGTTTGCTTTTGCCTCATAAGCAAAATGATTTATCCCCAGGGTTCTGAATGGTAAGTCTAAATTATACTCTAACCCTAATACTCCCTTCCCTGCAGCCTGATCCCAACCCTCCCTTCCCCAGCGCCTAACCCTAAAAATCCCAGATGGTGTGGTACTAAACTCTTCGACTGTTTCTGATGCGATGGATCCACCGGCTTGTAAAAAATTAATTTCTAAATAGACACAGACGAAAATAAGTTTTCCACTGTCTCTACTTCTAAAAAGAAATCATTTTTGCTCTCAAAGCTTAAATGTGTGAATATCACAGTGACTGATTATTGCTGACATCCTGACTTTGTTAGCTTAGCTATGTGACTAGAAAGTGTCCTGCTGAGTTTGTATAAACTTTCTCCTCTATTTGCACCATGTTCGATGTATGAATTGCCAACCTGGCTTGTTTTTGGTATGCCCCAGTAGGTTGTAGTCACAATAACTTGCATGTATGTGTTTCTAATAATCTCCCTATTTACGCAGTCTGTAACGTGCTGCTTTTATTGGCATAACTGTTAATGAAACAGTGCAGTTATTAGTCACATCAGCAGATTTGATTGTATCTCGTGTTTTGTATACTGCGCTTTAAATTGGTACCGGGCCATAGTAACACCATGCGTAATGCTGCTCGTATGGCGCGAATAGCGCTCTATGGACATCCGGGGCTTGCAGCTCTAGCTCCAGTCATGTGACACGGCGACATTTCAGAGCCCGGATTGAGGGGACTAAAATGGCTTCATCCGGCAGCCCGGCCGAAAAAAAGAAAGTGTCCGAACTGCGCGTTATAGATCTTAAATCTGAGCTGAGGCGGAGAAGCCTGGACTTTACCGGGGTGAAGAATACGCTGGTGTCTCGGCTGAAGCAGGTAGAGCCCGTGGGAGGGGCTTCGGAGGCTGTCTTGTGGGGAGGCCTAGTCACCGCCCATGTCCCCGTCCCCGCTTCATTGCGTGATTGCGGCTTAATGTCGCTCTCAGGGACCTGTACCAGTGTCCTGACACCATGCACGGGGTCTCCTGAACTGTGTGCGACATGTGGCCTCTGCACATATGTACATATACGGGGATGCTTGGTTCTCCATTTGAACTTGTGCTGCCATCTGGATCTGCCCAATGCTCCTACTCTGCATCGGATTACTTTTTATCCATTCGCTGACCGTCTGTCTGTACATAGTGTTTTGTTTACTGGCCCTGAAATCCCCTTTTATGCAGTGTGTGCAATATTATGTTATCATTATAGCCCAACACCTGAAATGACTGGAGACTCCTGGGGTATCTGTGTCCCTAAGCAAAAGAACATTTTCTGTGTTAAAACTTAATCTGGGGTCACACTGTGCTTGTTTCTCCCAATTATTGGTCTGATTAAACGACTGATTCACATGATATTGTTGTCAAACAAAATCATGTTATCGCTAATGGCATGGTTTGACATTATTTTATATACCGCATAATTTGCCAGCTGAAAGTACCAGCTTATAAAGAGGCTGGCAGATTTCTCTTCTGACTGTTTCAGAAAGTGTTGCATGCAAGATTTTTGCGGGTGTCCTAAACGGATTTTTTTTTTCCAAACCAATCCTTTCAGGATAAAAGCTTTACAGACTGGAACTTAGGGATCCTCTTGTTTGGCAAGTATGCTGGTGCTTGTAGTTCCTCCCCACATGCCAGCTTGCTCTGACAGCCATGGGTATGATGGCACATGGAGTACTACAAACACCACCATGCACAAGCATTTGACAGCCTGGGCTTCCTGCGGTCTGTAATGCACTAATAGAAGGGAGTATTTATGGTTTTATTATGTTTCTTGGCAGAGGAGGGTTGTGTGTGTGTTTTTTTTTTTTATTGGATATTTGTTGCCTATTGCATGCGCAATGTTTGCAGTATGTAATTGGTCGTGTATATACCAAAAATCAAACATCACCCATATCGTGCTGGTTGTGCTTACTGCACTATGTGGATGTTAATTCGTTTTTTATAGGATAGGGTCATGTTTCACGGACCTGTTAGGTGTGATTGCTGCAGTGTGTCTATCACGCCTAATAGGTCCAAAACATTGCAGGGAATAGAATCTGCCTCTAGGTGTATTTAAGGTAGAATTGTCCTGGCTCTCAACTAATCTGTCCAAAAGCTGTGGAAATCTTATAGCATGTACACACTGCCCAACCCTTGGGCAGATATACTGATTTCCCTCTGTCATCCTTATAGGATCGGCACAGCAATGGTCCCATTGTTTATACATATCGACCAATCCTATTGTTGGAAGAATTACTGGACCATTTTATTTATGTTCCAGTGTACACACTATAAAATTATTGGACTGATTGGTTGATTGAAGAAACCTTTCCAATGTGCAAGTAGAGGTATAATTATGCTTTACCTTGCGTAGTAAAAGCTGGGGGAGTAGTGGAGTAAATCATTCACATACCAATTTTCTAAGCAGTTCTTGGCAACAAAACAGATTTGGTAGCAATAAAAACTCCTTTTTTTTTTTTTTTTTAAAGAAAAACCTATAATGGATGCTACATGGTTCAACTTTTATGTATGATACACAATGGATGTTTTTAATTGGCTTGATGTAACTACTCGTAAAAACAGAATGACATGTACATAGCAGTCATTTTAATTACCTTATTGCAGTACTCTCTTGCAAATGCATATTTTTTTTAATTTGTTTTTTTTTTTATTTGGTTAACTTTGTTTTTTTTTTTTATAGGCTATTGAAGAAGAAGGTGGTGATCCTGACAATATAGAGATAACTCCCAGTAGCGATACTTCTTCTTCCAAGAAACTTATGAAGAACAAAGGTCTGTAGTTGAAAAACAATCATGTTCCTTTTTAGCTTGTGTAACTGTTAAGGAGATTCTAATATCATTTTTTTCTGTCACTTATGATTCCAGGTAGGAAACAGGATAATGATGAGTCTGGATGTGAAGCTTCTATGGAGGAAGATTTGACTAAGGTAAAACCCTACATACTAGGATCTGAAAATAACATATATGGCAGGCATAGGCAACCTGCAGCTCTCCAGGTGTTGTGGAACTACATGTCCCAGCATGCTTTGTCAGGTATCAGCTATGTTTTTGCAGTTAAAGCATGCTGGGAGTTGTAGTTTTGCAACACCCGGAGAGCCGCAGGTTGCTTATGCCTGATATATGGGATAAAAATCTGTGTCAATGCTAACTTATGTTTTTATACCGTGACTCTGCATCACCAACTGTTGAAGTTTAAACACATCATCCAATAATATGGTTGAGAGGACATCATGAAATTGCTGTGCCATACTTTGATCCTAATTTAAGGATAATTGTGCCGTGAACTAATACTGCAGCAACCAAACTGACCAGATGTCTAAACTCTGAAGCTCAGAGCTTTATACATCATGACTATATAAATGCTATATGTCCACTGCACCTCACCACTATGGGGGATCTCTGATAGGGGCTTGGGGTGCAGATCTCGCTGTCCTCTGTAACGTCCTTTTCAGTGTCCAGGTATATGCCGTATTAAGGCATGTGATGAAGATCTAAACACCTTAGATGACAGAAATTACATGTCATTGCTGGTTGAAGGTTTCGTAATCTAACATTACATCTTGTTCTGTGCAAGACAGTAGTATTTATAATTGTTTGAAAAGGCTGGTATCTTGAACTGGAAGAAAATCCAAACAAATCTACATGAGAGGCTACATGGTTATATAGCTCTCCTTTTATAATACTAGGTTTATGCTATCTTTCAGTTATACTTTTTATTCCTGTTCTATTTTGAAATGAAATATTTACTCTCTGGAGGTACTGCTTTTACAGCCTACTCTGTTTGAAAGTTAATTAATATCCAAGTGAACAATTCCGTTGACGGGAAGCTGCTTATGAACCTATTGTGTGTCTTATGGGGCTTCTATCTCCATTGTATTCTTATTTATGTTTTTGGCATATTGCACTTGAGAACATAAGGCTAGTCTTGTCAAAATAAGGATTGCTTTACTATCTTTGACCAAATTTTACTAACTCATTTTGCACAGTATTTTAGGTTTAGTGCTCTATTCAGTCTACTAAATGTGATTCTATCTTTCACTAATTTCATTAAATATAGACAGTGCCTGGTTTAAACACACTTTAAAATTTGTAAAGCATAATAATAAAAAAAAATCTCTCAACTAACTTAGTGTGGAAAATGTAAGGCTTTAAGCGTTTAAAACAAACATACTTTTTTTTATTTATTTATTTATTTATTTTTGATTGTGTGAAGCTATATTGTATACTTAGTCAGTGTTTGCTTTATTAGGCTGAATCAAAAAATAAGATTATGATAGTCCAAACACAATTCAGTGTTGACCAGTTTGGTGGTGTTTAGAAATTTTCCTGATCCACATTTTGTTGCAAAACTTGGGAAAAATGAAGGAAAATCTAATTTGTCGTTGTTTTTTTTTCTCCAGAGCTGTATAATTGCCTTTTTCATTGTGTCTGTATGATAACTTTGTTGTTTTGCCAAGTTTTTCTGTAAATTTGTGAATAGATGTCCACAGCCATTATTCACAATCACTTGAGAGCCTTAATGGTGGAAATGGGTGGAAAGTAAAAACTAGGAACATTGTATATTTCTTTGTACCATGGCTATCTAGAGTTGTAGTTCTCTATCATGGAGTAGTTCTTGTGCTTTTTAAATGCTGTCAGCAATGTATAAATGAATGACATGGGTTGTCAGGAGATAAATAAAATTGTCAATTGTATTGTAAACCCCTTTTTACAAATTGATTCTCTATTTAATTCTTCAAGTCCTTCTCAGCTTGTGTTTTTATAGACATATATATTTTTATAAACAGTTTATTAGTTTGTAAATTTCAGTTTATCGTCTGACTTATTTAGCTGTTTTGCTTAATGAGAAAATTTTTTTTTTTTTTGTTACTTAGACACTTAGGACCTTGTGGGTGTAAATATTCATAACGTTTAAAGAAAAAATATGTAACGATATTGTTTTAATCCTGCTTAAAGGGTGCATTTTTTTAGCCACCCTTAGGGTAAAATTCCTGTTAAATATTTGCTGAATTTGCCTATTAATATTTCACGTAAAATGGTAGATTGCAAGCAAGCTTCATCTGTGTATATGGGCAGACAAAAATATTCGCATATCAGACCAGGTTGATAAAATGTGCTTTTAATCCTAAAACGTTTTGTTTCCTACCATCCTTACCCATATAGTCTGATATAGCTGATTTGGCAAATCAGACATATGTCTGTCCTCTATTTTTCTGTATTCATCCAGTTGTGGTAAGCCTATTTTAAACCATTTCTTGGTCACGCATGATTTCTCCATCACATGTGCTTTTTTTGGGTATGATGGCAATGGGAATCAACTTCTATTTAGACACTACATCAAAACTAATGAAACCTCAAGAAAACATGTATGTGAAGGAATTGGTCAGGATACCATTCGTGAAGTCTTGTTCACCCAGGTAACCAGCTTGTTCCAGACCCTACAGCCTGTTGAACGTCATAGAGTTGAATATTAAGCTGGCAAACAAATTGCATACCCCACTTTCTGTGAGTGGGTAACTATTCCAGGATCATATAAAAGATTCACAATGTTTGCCTTTTTCAAAAAAGGACAATGATCTGGAGTCTCAAGATGTAAGTGATCAAGATGGTAATGATGAAGTAAAGGACACTGAGGAGAACGGCGAAGAAAGTTCTAAGTCTGTCACAGTGCTATCCACAGAAGGAGAGAAGAAAACTGAAGAAAGGAGCAGAGATTTGACGCTTACCAACCCAGACGATGACACAGAGAGAGAACCTCAAAACCAAGTATGATGAGTGGTTACATTGAAATCACAGTACAATACCTTATTTATGTCTCTAAGCTTCAAATTAGTCTTTTTAATGCATTGTTCTTGTGAATGTAAAGGGATTTTTATTTAAAGACTTGAGATTGCTGCTTTTATCACTTGTCTTCAGTCGACATGTTTTGAATTCATGTGAAAGTTTTTAAAGCATTTGTGGCTTTTACCATATTCTGTTCAGTAATATTGTTCTGCATGTTCCTCATCTTTCTATTCCATTATACACCTTCCAGCCATTCTACTTAAATAATCTCTGATTTGATTGTATATAGTAAACCTGCATTGGAAAGAAAAAAAATTTGCTATAAATGTTTTTATTGCTTTTCTATTGTTATCATGTAAAACACAATGTATTGTACATGAAATAAAACCAGTTACTAACAAGTTTTAGTCATGGGAAGTGCAATTTAAGGCCTAAAGCTAATTTTCAGCTGTATCTTTTTTTTGAAAGCCCCTTTTAGAATTTTTTTTTCGAATGGGTAAGTATGCCGATAGGCATAGTTACTTCCCCATCCTTTTATACTGGAAAGGGAGGGTTAGGGTAAGTTTTAGGGAAATAGTTGGGGTTAGGTTTATACTTACCACTTGGAGTCCTGTCTTCGGTACTCTGGGGATCGATTGCTTTGCCTCTTTGAGATAGGGTTGTTCTCAGCGGAAACCCACACATGATGATCACATCTCTCACAGATGATAGCATCTTGCTTGAATAGTAGATTATAGATTGTAATATGGACCTTATGGATGAACCAAATGTTACTCTTTACTAATGTTTTCATATTAAAATTTTTCTAGGGAAGTCTGTACATTGCAAATATTCACACACACGTACACCCCACACTCTATTTTTGACTTGCCAATATCTGGCAACTGATCTATACCTTTGACCTATCTGCTTATTCATCTTATGTTAGCTATGTTTGTATGATTTACATTAATTGGTACTGTTTGTGCTTTAGTTTGTATATACGTGGTTTACGTTTTTTAATTACTAGCTAATTATAACTGAGGCTTGTGGGCTTGTGACCCAAACTAAAATTGTTTACTTCATGATTATGACTCAAATGTAATGTTCACTATGATTAGTGCTTATTCACGTTTGTTTTCTTTTACTTTACTTTATATCTTGCATTAAAGTTAATTAAATTTAGGTCAGTTAGAGGTGCCATAAATCTGAGTTGTAAAATAATAGCAGTTTCTTACAAACATGCCATTACTACTGAGTGCTCAGACACCTGCTGTTCTTACAGAGTACTTGTATTTTACCCTTTCTTCCACAAGCAGTCAATTTTTGTTAATTTTTTTTATTTTAAAAGTATGTAAATGTTTCATGAAATATTTTATGGGACACCAACACAGTTGGTTTGTATCTTGTAAATGACCTATTGAGACTAGGGAAAAGGGTCATGTATACCAATTGAAGTTTGTAAGGAGAACATTATGCTGAGTTTTTTTGTAGATCTGCTTGTATGTGAGGTAATATACAGGCATCTGTGTCTAGAAAAATAGATAATTTAGTCCTTGCATTAGTTTAATTTAGTCCTTGCATTAGTTTAATTTAGTCCTTGCATTTACTTTGTTGATTCATACATGCTAATCTAGTTTAATTGAATAGGGTTAAACAATGGGTGTAATGAAAAATCAAATGGTTTCCTTCACAATTGGGTACATTCATTCTTTACTTTTTTTCTTGGAATAATTTTTAGCACTACTTAATAGACCAGATACTGCAGAGCCCGTGGGAGACAACTTCCTTAGCTCGCAGAGTACTGGATCAGATCTCTACTAAAATTGTGGTGTACTTCTAAAACGGGAGTATTTTTGTATCGCTAGGATTGGCAAACATCCCCTTTTGGATTCAGTCCAATGCTCTCATTTTACATTCTGTAAATACAATTGCAATTTCTATTAATCTGCTGACTTGCTTTATTTAAACATACAATTATTTCCTATCTTCTTTTTTTTTTTTTTTTTTTTCATTTCTTTGCAAGTACTTCTAAAATTACCTTTCATTTACCCTTTACCTATATTAAATGGAAGTCTGCCACCCAAGTCCTGTTTAATGGGTGATTCTGATGCTTCCATGTCTATACCTGAGCGTTCTCTGTTTTCTTAATGGTTCTTATTGGTGCTGGTAGTACATAGTTTTGTTTTAGCCAGTCTGTATTGGTTCTTGATGTTTTCTAGTCTTTTTTTGTTTTTTTTTGTATTTTATATCTAGTACAACACATGTAGATGTTTATCGAGGTTTTTTTTTAATTTTTTTTTTGTTTTTTTTTGGATCTCAGTATTTTCAGTTACACTATATCTACTTTTGGACAATAATGTTCATAATGTGGTGCCGATTACTGTACTCTACTATAGAGACTAGGGCCAGATTCAATAGCCTGCGATATTTGGTTGCAATGCTTTTTTGGCGAGGTGCGTATTAAAATCCACAATTTTACTTGCCGAAGTAAATGGGAATAGGCGCACTTAGCGTTTTATTTCCGTCTTCGTGTGTAATTGAATAGGGCCCTTAATATGTTCTTCCTGTGTTGACGCAACAATTTGTCCACATTTGGCAATCCTGAACACCAGCATGAGTACTATATTACCTTAACCTGTGAGTGTTTGTTAAAACACTAGCCAATATTGTCCCTTACGCAATATATAAAGTAGTTTCTGATATCTTGAAAAGTTTCCTTCTTGGTATTTAGTATATGTCTTGTATCTGCGCTATTGATTGCTAAATGTAATTTTAACCTTTATTCTTTCTATATTAGGATGCTGAAACTCAAGATACACAAACCTATTCTGATCATGATGTTGTTCCTGATGTAAGTAGATTTTAGTCTCCTTTCATGCTGAGACAATGGTTAGATGTATTATAGTGTAACGGCCTATGGAGATTTATTGAGATTAAACAGCGGTGCAAAAAATAGTTTTACGGGAGATTACATAGTTTAAATACACCTCTGGGAAACAGCTTCCTTTTGAAAATTAAAATGTCCTATTTTTGAACTGGAACACTGCCTTATAGCAGAGGTAATAAATGTATTGGGGATAAACAGTATTTTGTACATGAAATATTTTTCTATTTACTGTTTTATACAGAAAAAGCCTTCTAAACGAATTCCTTCATTTAGGTGCAGCTGTCCATCGCTTTTCAGACCAGCAATGACAAATTGCGTTTTCTTCTGAAATATTGCTTAATCCTACTTTTACTTGAAGTTGAAAACAACCTTCCATACTTATCATAAGCCAGTACTTGAGGTCCACCCACCACTCATAACTTTATGATGTCTTTAGCTTGAAAGAGGCCTTTCTTTATATTCTTCACTGTTTGTTATTCGCACACTCTTACAATTTTTTTTTTTTTAGGAAACGGAAGATGATGAAAATGAAAATAAAGGTTAGTTTATAGCTTTCCCTTTGACTTAAAATTAAACAACCATTCTTGAGCCTGTGAAACACATTTTCACTTAATTCTATAATGATATTTTTAAGGTCATTTGAATATTTCCTCACAATAATATGCAATATTTTCATCACGTAGTTGCTGCATGTTTGTGGGAGGTGTTTAAGTGTCTATTTTCTTTTATTTTTCTTTGTGTAAGGTAAGTTTTCACTGGGCATCTTTTTGCCTACATCTTACAAAATTTCAGTGTGACTTTTTTAATACAAACTGGAACCACCTGTGCAGGACTATTTGTGCTTGATACCTACTGTTGTTGGGATTGTATAAACAGTTGGAAACCTGGAGACTATTTTAATGAAGATCTTTGGAACTTGATAAGCTTAAATACAATTATTGCTGTAATGATGGAATGGAGATCTGCAGTGAACTGGGAAATGGCATGAAATATCATCCTCTCGCTTCAACAATGTAATGATGAAGTTCAGAGGACACTCGCAGGATGAGACTGAGAGCTTCATGTACGGTATTTGCATGCATGTGGAGAAAATGGACGCTCGACGCTTGCAAACAATGGTATTGATGGGGAAACTATCGATGTTGTCTTGGACATAAGGAGCTTCATGTCTTGTGTTGACAGCTAGACGTTTCTACTGAAGAATTTCACATCCTTGGGACTATTAGAAGACCACCTCTGAAAATGTGAATCTTTTCTTTGTGTGTGGGATGAAGAAGCATTATTGTGATTAAAGGGCAACAAGCATCAACTCTGAAATTTTACAACCTTGACTTTGTGAAGAATACCTTTGGCATGACATCGTGTTACAAAGCTTGTTTGCAAGTTGGGAGACATGGAACAGTAACATCATATCTGTTATGCTGTCTTGCCATGAAGAATGTCCTCTTGTTTGTCTATACTATTTAAGAAATGTTTACTGTTAACCAGATTTGTTTTCTCTAGGTCCTTCACTAGAAATTGAATTTGTTTAAACTTCTTATTTTGCCATGTTTATTCCTGTTAAATCCTCTTAGATATAACAGGTTCTGGTGATGGTACACACGAAGTAGATAAACCTCTTCATACAGAAGAGAATGGATCAGAACTGGCTGTCAAAGAAGACATGGAAGCTAACACTACCCAGAAAGAAGCAGATGACGATAATGTATCTGTCACAATCCAGGCTGAAGATGCCATCACGATCGATTGTGATGGAGATGACCTCCTAGAAACAGGTAAAAATGTGAAACTTGCAGATTCGGAGACATGCAAGACAAAGGATGAACAGGAGGCTTGTGACCCAAAGGATGGCCTGGATGAACTAAAAGATGCCATGTCCGAGAACCAAAAAGATGACAAGAAAGACGAGAACATAAAAGGAGAGGGTGTTAAGAAGGAATCCAGAGAAGGTTCAAAGAAAGCTGATACTGGAGACAAAGACAAGGATTCTCAGAAGAAAGGTCCATCATCTACAGGGGCCTCTGGTCAAGCAAAGAGGTTTGTTTTTCTATGTCAGTTCTTTAAGATACTGATTACCAACGTTCACTAAAGGCACTCTACACTAAGGGGTAGCATCAAGAATATTATTAGCACCTTGGCTTTTGTGTGTAAAATGGTTTTTGAGCCTCGTAAGTTACCTTTTTTTTTATTTTATTTTTCTTTATTTTTGTAATTCAAGATCTTCCCAATATGTTCTGATTTAACAAGTTGCCAGCAGTTTTATTTTTATTTTTCCAAATTGACAAGTTTCTAAAACTCCTTGTGGTGATGGTAAGGAACAGCTGCCCGTTGTATGAACACAAAATGAAGTCAAGTCCCCTTCTTGAATTCGGGAGAAGATTTGCCATATTTCCACAGTGAATAGAATTATCAGAAAATCTAGATCTTCAGGCTTCACAGGGAAAAATCAGATCAAGAAGCTTTAAGGGAATCCATTTGTTCCTCTAAGAACCAAGTGAACCACCTCAAAGGGTTTTATTATGTATTTTGTTTTCCGTTTTTTTATTTTATTTTATACAGGGTTTCCTTTAAGTTTTTCATTTTCTTTTCTTAATAATCTGCCTCTTGCAGTTCTTCCAAGGATGTGAAAGATAACAAAACCACCTCCAAAGATGACAAAGGTAAGCTCTTTCTTTTCAAAGTTATTTTATGTTTTAAATGGACATTTGTAGATTATTTTTGGAATGCTGTGGAAAATGTCACAATGTGGATAATAGATGGCATTCTGCAGTGATGGAAGTGCACAAAGGCTAGCTGTTTTTTATTTACCTCAAATAAAATGAATACTAAAACAATGCTGCTTCTTTGCTCCCCCTTTGCAGTGCAGGAAAGCCTGTTTTGTGTGGAAGGTACCACCAGTGTACTCCTGCCTTTACTAATAAATCGAAGGCTAAACTTACACCATGTCCTAGAAGAGCAGGTGTCTGACAGAGAACAGCCTTATGCTGTAAACGAATAAGGACATAGGCAGCCAGATTATCACATCACTTGCATGTTATTAATGTCCTTAGCTGTATCTTGTCTGCTGAATACCTCATATGGCAGCACACTGTGTGCAATGACACACCCACTCAAAAAAAAAAAAAGCATTGATCACAGCTAATACAACTGCTCAAAAGTGATTCAATAATACGAATAAATGAATAAAAGTATAATAAAAATCTGTGTACATATAAATAAGCCGCTGGTGTAGGGTAGCAATGCTGCAGCTATTTGTAAAAGGTTTACCACACCACAAAAACTAATTTTCTTCCTTCTAAGGGTCCAAATCAAAATAATACAAAAAATTGCAGACACTTTTTCTTTTTAAGAACAAATGGCCAGATCCTGAGCTACGTACGAGTGCGTATTTATGCCAGCTGCTGTCGCCTTTTTGTAAATACTGCGCATGTGCGCGGCAGATGTTAAGCAACGTAACTGATCGTACGTAACTTCAGTGCAAATAGGAACAAAGGGGAGGGTCAGCCATACCACACCCGGAAATACGCTTTGTAAGCGGAGGGATGCATTTAACTTGTACAGTATGGGCAGGGTTAGGCCGTAACGTTCATCAGTACTTGCACTTGGAAAAGTTAAGGTAAACGTAAAACGAGTACACTACGTACGAGCGAGGGGAGTGCATAGTACTTACGATAGCTTAAATACTCGATTATATGCGATCGAATGTAAAAAAAACGTAGGACTGGATCTACCCCAAAGAAACTGGGTATTCATTATCACCGCTCTATTCATTTACCACCCTAATAGTCTCTTAGCTTAACTTCGTTCCAACTGATCAGAATTATTATCCAGATCCAAGGAAGGTGAGAGCTTAAGGCCGGCTTTCTCCATATTTTGTTGAGAGTTGTCACATTATTACTCTGAGCGGCATCCCGACTTAAGTATACGTTTAAAGTAGAGTGAGAGAAAGATCTAATAATCCCTGTGCTTGGAGTACTTATGCAGACCTCTGTAGTAGATGGACTGTCTCCATTCGGACTGGTTCAGTTCAATGGTTCTAAGAAGTATATTTTAGGTGTTAATATAACAAATGTATTGTTTATATTTTGGTATGGTATTTGTTCTTGGAGAAATAAAGTATAATAAGTGTTTGCAAGTCTTTGTATTTATTGATTTGATTTGACTCTTAGAAGGGAGCAAATTAGTGCAGCTTTTTTTTTTTTTTTTTTCCTTTTTTTATTTGAAGGTGTTGTCAGAGCATTTTTCCTTTTTCCTTTTTTTTTTCCTGTTGCATCCACTTAATTTATTTTATTTATGGACCGGTTTTTATATAGCGCCATCAGATAACGTAGTGCTTTAAAGAGAATGGGACTTGTTCAGAGTTTCGGAGTATGGGTAAAACGGGCGTTGATTAATAAAAAAATTTGGATGCAGGGAAAGCACTTTACTTTTGCACATAGACCTCACCTACTGCATAGCTTTATGTTTAATCTATAAAACAGAGTTCAGATAAACTTCACCTCAATTCTAATTCTGGTTTCACAATTCAAAATGGCCTCCCTTTGCAGTTCAACATGGTATTGCTCTACTCTTGCACCTATAAAAAGGTGTAAGTGCAACTCTGAATCAGCCCCAGTGTTTCTCACA
Source organism: Limnodynastes dumerilii (assembly GCA_011038615.1). NCBI lineage: Eukaryota > Metazoa > Chordata > Amphibia > Anura > Limnodynastidae > Limnodynastes > Limnodynastes dumerilii. Next base: position 335,606 of record WWET01001387.1, on the reverse strand, counting down.
CACTCACACACACACACTCACACACACTCTGTTTTGGAGTGTGGGAGGAAACCAAAACACCCAGAGACACAAGTGTTAAAGACTGAGCCAATGTGCTGCCCTAGTTTTTACATTAATGAAATTGATTATCTAACATGTAACTCCTCTATCAGCAAGAAATCTTGCTGGTTGTATATTGAAAATTACCAACACTAAAGAAATTAGATATCCATTCTTAAAAAATAAATAGAATGGTATTTAGTGCATGGTTGCAGTTAGGATTCACAATTCCAGATAAAACCACACACACAAACTTTTGCAGCTTTTGAGGCATGTTTGATGCATAAAGTGCACTGCTCCTGGCAGTAGTCATGGCTATGTTTATTACAGTAAATGAACACGTGGAGAATTAACTGGAGTATTTTTACATTTGTCTGGAAAACACAGCATCTTAACTCCCTGTTCCAGACAAAACCTTCTAACAGTTGGTGATATGGACACGTGTGTGTGTGTGTGTGTGTGTACCTTGGGCAGGTCTCCTGACGGCTTAGAAAGCACAGATCACACGTGCTAACAGACTGAATATAATATTGGTAGGCAGGGATTCTGTACTGTTTTATTGGTGTTTAGGTCCATGTATCTACATGACCATTTTTTGACAGATTAGTGACTGACTGTATAGCATGTATCCAGCTTTAGACCTACACATTTTTGATAGGTGTTACAAGGTGCATTCATGTTGAATCAGTGTTTAGTACAGTGGTTTTTTTTTTAGGATTTTGGGTATAACTTTTAGTTGGACAAATCTTTTTTGGAAAAAATGTTTCTTTTGTATAATGTGGTTTAAAAATGTCCTGAATAGTATGTTCCAGAAGCAGAGATTTGGTTATGTTCCTTTCATGTGACGTTAATGATTTTATTGCAGCATGTACAAAAGAATAACAGTGTAAAATCTGACCTTTCTTCTAGGAAGCGTTAGTGGCACAAGTGGAAGTTCAGTGAGGAATCTTTGGGTCAGTGGACTTTCCTCTAACACAAAAGCAGCAGACCTGAAGAATCTCTTTGGGAAATATGGAAAGGTGAGTTTGACTTTCTGTAGACTCATTGGGAGTACTGTTTATTTCTGTAATCCAGAACATCAGCTGCATATAATGTTGCTGTTGAACTTCTTTCTGAGCAAATATTAAAAGTAAGATAAAACTGAGTGATTGAACTAGGATGTATATATTCTGCATGTTAATCTACTGTTTTAGGTAAGTGACAAAGCTTATAGTAACACACGGAATGGAAATTTCATGTTGAAAATATCTGAGTCTTTAAACTTGTCACAGTGATACGTTAGAATTACACTTTAACAGTGCTTAATTTTTTCAAATGGATGTGTACAGGTATCTATACGGTTTTAACTACTTGTCAA
>WWET01001387.1:292369-311256 GCA_011038615.1 Limnodynastes dumerilii | reverse complement strand
CTTTCTTAGCAGCCATCCACACCAGTCTATCGGCAGCCACACCAGTGAGCACATACTGAGCCTCCAATTCAGCCGCCTTCTTTTCCAAACTAACCTCCCGTTCCCTAGAAAGGCGCTTAATAGTGTTAACGCTGTTAATTAGGGAACCTCTCAGGAAGGCCTTAAAGGCATCCCACACAACCGGAGGAGACGCGGCGCCGACGTTATCGTTAAAATATCCTTCCCACAAGGCCACCAAATCACAGCCCCCCCCTGTCTATTAAGCCAAAACGGGTGGAACCTCCAAAAGCGCTGCCCAACAGTGAAATCTGTATCCACAGACAACAGAAGAGGGGAGTGATCCGACACCCCATGAGCTTTATACTCAATGGAGAGCACCTTAGGTAACAATGAGAAAGAAACTAGTGCCATATCAATTCTGGAGAATGCATTATAAGATGCAGAAAAACAAGAATACTGTTTTTTGTCCGGATTTTTTGCTCGCCAAGCATCAACCAATCCCATCTCAGTTATCAGCTTAGAGAAGGCCGTATCCCTTGCCCCCACCCCACCAGTCCCCCCCTCCCTCCATCTATCCAACTCTTTATGTAATATAGTATTATAATCCCCAAGGCAGAGAACCGGTGCATTCGGGGTCTGAGCCATAAATTCTCCACATTTTTTCAATACCTCACCACTATACGGTGGTGGAACATACACAGCTAGAATAAGATATATCTGCATATTAATTTGAATAGATAAAAACACATACCGCCCCAAAGGATCTATTTGATGATCATAGATCTTACAGTTCACTCTTTTATGTATCAGTATCGACACCCCTCTGGACATAGCCGTGTGAGAAGAATGAAATGCATGTCCCACCCACGCCTTTTTTAAACCAAGCACCCTGGTTCCCTCCAGGTGAGTTTCAGACAAACATACTATGTCCATGTCATACAATTTAACCTGGCGCATTACCAGTCCCTGCTTGACTTTATTATTGAGCCCCCTGACATTCCATGTCATCACCCTCAAAGGGCTTGGTCTCATCACGTTGTGCAACATTGTATCATGACAAACAGCAGTAGATAGCATCCGGCACACCTACAAGTATTAGACTGGATGTGATTAATAAGCGTTGTTTTACTGTAACACTCAACCTTCCTACAATAGACCTGACACTTACCCCCCAAAGCTCCCCAAACAAACCCCCCACAGCCCTCCCTGTATAACCTTCCCCCAACCAATGTCCTCCCCAAACATTATACAAACCTACCAAGACACGCAAACCAACAATCTGTTCACTCAGTAGTTAACCCTTTAACCCACCTGTACCTTAATAACTGGGGAACACACCAAAAAAACCCCCACAAAGTTGCTCCCCTTCAAGGACATAACTTCCCCCACACACATAAACAAAGAACATTGGCATAACTAAAATAGCGACTAAGATACCATGAAAAAGGATATATCATGCATGAAAATATACATAGAAATATTACGTTCCAGGATTGTCCTTTTTCCGTTGTCAATGATCCAATGGAGCTCTCGCCGGGGCTACTCGATCCAGCCATGAAGCCGCTTCTCTGGAAGACTCGAAAAAATGTGTTGTACCCTCTGCCACCACCCGTAGCCGAGCAGGAAAGAGCATTGCATAAGGGATTTGCAGTTCTCTCAGCCGTTTCTTAACTTGGATAAATTAGGCACGACTCTTTTGGACTTCCATGGAAAAATCCAGAAATACAGAAATTTTTTGCCCATTATATTCCAGGGAACCCTTTGTGCGGGCGTAATATGGTATATCTGTCCCTGTAATGAAGCAATTTTGCTATAAATGTTCTAGGTGGAGCTCCCGGTGGGAGACTCCGCATAGGCACACAATGCGCTCTCTCGACTGCAAACAAGGATGTTAACTCTTCCTTCCCAAAGGTGTCCGGAAGCCATTTCTCTAAGAATGTCTCAGGTGCATTGCCCTCAGCTTTCTCAGGCAACCCTACAAACCGGAGATTGTTCCGTCTGAGATGCCCTTCCATATCTGTCAGTTTCTGCTTGCAAAACGATACCTGTGCCACCAGATCAGTGATTTGTGACGGCAGTGAAGCTGTACTATCTTCCAATGCAGAGATGCGGTGCTCAGTTTCGCCCACTCTCTCTCTTATACGTTGCATATCCTGGCGTATGTGCGATAGATCAGCTTGCATTTCACCAATCTTATCAGTGACCTTTTTTTCTGAGGAGGTTATAGCCGTCAGCAGTTGTTGCATAGACACTGCCTGCTCAGGCTGTTGAGGCTGCTCCGGCTCCAACGCAGGAGAAGGAGGAGACGGTGCCGCAGGGGCATTCCTTGCAAATCTTTCCAGCCTAGCAGCAGAATTTGTTTGACTATTTTTACCCATTATGTGCACTTTTTGAAGTAATTGCACTGCAGGATATCAGGAGTTGTCAGTAAGTGCTGTAAAATAGCTTTCTCACTGTCCAGAGCAGAATAGGGGCTAGGAATAGTAAGGCTGAGGTGCCAGGAGCCACAGAAACTTCTTGATATTATAATAAAGGAGCAATAAAATTAACAAATCACCCAGGAATGAGAGAAGAAGAACAAGGAGCACACTGTCCTGTTGCCAGCCTTGTATTAATTCTTAAAATTGCAGCTTTATAGTTTCAGACTGACAGCCCAGCCACCTTGCATGCATTCAGTCCCAAACTGTACACAATGTTTTTTCCGCGCTGCAGCTCCCTGGCCTGACTGCTCAGCTCCGTCACCCCTCCCAGCCGTCTCCAAGATGGCGCCCGTCCGACCACTGGTTTGGCGCCAACACAGGGAACTCAAAGGTTAATGGCCCTGTACACCGGATCACTGACCATCCGACCCCTCCGTTACTCCACCACAGCTTCCTCCACTCACCGCTGCTCCAATGTCTCCCCAGGAGTCTGTCACAGCCTCTCCTGCACCATGCCACGCACCGCTGACCTCCGGCTCCCGCACCGCCAGTATACCACGTCCGACCACCGGCACCCGCACACTATATGCCGCCTCCAGAACACTCCACACAGCCCCATTACTTCCACCTGCCTCTTCAGCCTCTGTAACAGGGGGACAGTCGTCCCAAATCAGGATAATAGCAGGATGGATCGGGGAGCCACCGGCTTATGCGTCTCACTCCATGCGCTCCTAGCCACGCCCCCCTGGTTTTTTGATTTTTAATACATTTGCAAAAATCTCCCAAAAACTTTGTTACATTGTCATTATGGGGTATTGTGTGTAGAATTTTGAGGGAAGAAATGAATTTATTCCATTTTGGAATAAGGCTGTAACATAACAAAATGTGGAAAAAGTGAAGCACTGTGAATACTTTCTGGATGCACTGTAGGTCTATTGTGATCAACTTGAATTAAGCACTGGAGAACCAGTCTAGACACGTAATAGTGTTCAGAACTAATGACATACAAGAAAGCATGTTTCCTTGCTCCCACATTATATAGGTTTTGTTTTTAACACACAATGAAGGTAGAATAGAGAGCTTTATTTGGCATATTGACTATATACCTATCATTAATCATCTTAAAATATATAACTTTAAAGTTTCAGCCACAGTTAAACCAAAAATAAGTTTGACAGAAGCAGTTTGTTTCATAGTGCTTTATTTTAATAATTTATAGTAACAATTGAAGTATCAAGTAGATACTTTTATTCATACCTTTGTATTTCACCCTAAAAATGGTCAGCTGTAAGAACAGACTCCAACTACAAAACAGTGCAATTAACTACCTACAAAATACATATGCTACACACAGTTTTTTTTAAAAACATTCATACTTTGGTGAATTACAACAGAGAGACAAATGGAACATAAGGCTAGCCAAAGGGATCCATATAGTAGTAAAAATCACAACAGCTATGTATATATCTAGATTTGTGTTGTCTAGGTCTGCCATAAAGAGACAAACACCTAACATACAACAGTTTAGTATGGCCACAGAAAAATACATTTAGGCTCTGGAAAGAAAAAGACCAGGTTGTGTAACACTACAAACATTAAAATCTGTAACCCTGCACAAAGAGCTGCTTTTATCTGGGGTCTCTTTTGCAAACAGACTATAACTAAAGGTGACTAGCTATGTAGGCTAATAAAGTACACCCTACTCAGAACAGCCAATCCATTTTAACTTTTTCCATTTTTTTCCCCCATTATGCTTACAGGCACTGATTATTGGTATCAGTTATTGTGTTGTGTTAACATTCAACATATGCAAATGATTAGGGGCAAGAAATTGTGACTAGTTCACCTAAACATTTACTGTAAAATTATTTTAGATAAGGAGAGTTTATTACCATTTACTAACCGCAAATGTATGTTAACTCTGAGTAAGGTACTAGAACGGTCTAGGTAAGTTCTTATTGTTGTACAAAGGAAGTAGAGTAGTTTTAGCTGAGCAGTGGAACAGGATTTTGTAATAAAAAAAATTCTTGCCACAGCGTGAAATAGAGCGGACACACTGGGCCCCCCCAGTTCCATGCTCCCTTATAGACTTTTAGATGTTTAACCGAGCAACTTAAAATTCTTGTCCATGCAGGGGTCTGGTAAGTGATAACTTAGGCAACCTAGGTTTAACAGCAGAGAGTAAGCACAAAAAGTAATTACAATCTGTAAATAATAAAGCACCATGTAGGGTCCACAGTGCTCTTTACAGGTAACAGGCTTGATAAAATGAGAAAGGTGAGAGATAGGGTAACAATAATAAGGAGGCCACAATGCAATTCTTATATCCACAGACCAAGGCAAAAAGTATACTCAGTACTAACACTACTGCTTGGCAATGTTGTTCTCATTATCTAATACTTGATACTAAACTGTTAATGAGGAGTAACTCCCATACATATAAGACACCTTGCAATAGAAACAGTAAGATATAGGAAACAGTTCCTATTGGTCGGCGCCAAACTAGGTGAACCAGAAATAGTTGAGTAAAAAGTAAATATATATATATGTATATACACACTATCTGAAAAAAGGGGGGGAAAAGTGAATATTCTTGTGCCCAGTAGGATGGGGAGACTAGCGGTAAAGGTATCAGTGAAATGTGATATGTATACAAATAATACTGGCGAAGGTCCTCTCAAACGCAGCTCTTAAGGGGACAGCCAATCCCCATATAAGGTAAAATCACAAAGTAAGCAAAAAGCGCAGATATGGAGGTAAATGTAAATGGTTATAATTTAATTATACTAAGAACACCAATTAAAACAAATAAATAAATAAAGCAGACAATAACAATATAATAAAAGAAACTAGGCAGTGGATGATGAAAATAGGGTGTACACACGTCTGTGTACCCCTACAACAACAGAACCTGAGATGTATCCTAATCAGGCAAAATAGTGCACTATTGGGGTCATCTTAAGAATGATTAGAAACCATGGTATAGGGATAAACCAGGTATTGGATAATAATGTATAAAAAGTCAATGGAAACTTCAAAAGGCTGGGAGAGAATATCTGTTAATGATCCATAGACAAAGGTAGAAAGTACATCGATACTTGCGGGTCGGTGTATGGACGGTAGATGTGCGGGCAATCTATCCCTGCATGTCGGGGAGTAGGTTGTAATCAGCCACAACACTCTGAGTAATGTTGGAAATGCACGTGGTGGTAACAGCCAAACAGACGGTCCGTGGGCTCAGAGGAGGGCAAGGCGTCGGGTCCGGAGTAAGATGTAATCAGCCACAACACTCTGGGTAGTGATGGGAATACACGTGGTGGTGACAGCCCAACAGCCGGTCCGTGAACTTGGAGGAGAGCAAGGGCGTCGGGTCCGGATCAACCGGATGTCCTCTCGTCCGCAAGCAGTGGGATGCCGTGGAGGTCCTAAACACCAACCCGAACGGATGTGTGCCAATGTGAGTCATTAGCACTGCAGATACAGGTTAAATCCCAGGATCTGTTGAGGTCCACTGGCCAGTGTAAAAAATAACAAGTGTTATGCCTTGCCCTCCTCTGAGCCCACGGACCGTCTGTTTGGCTGTTACCACCACGTGCATTTCCAACATTACTCAGAGTGTTGTGGCTGATTTCAACCTACTCCCCGACATGCAGGGATAGATTGCCCGCACATCTACCGTCCATACACCGACCCGCAATTATCGATGTACTTTCTACCTTTGTCTATGGATCATTAACAGATATTCTCTCCCAGCCTTTTGAAGTTTCCATTGACTTTTTATACATTATTATCCAATACCCGGTTTATCCCTATACCATGGTTTCTAATCATTCTTAAGATGACCCCAATAGTGCACTATTTTGCCTGATTAGGATACATCTCAGGTTCTGTTGTTGTAGGACGTGTGTACACCCTATTTTCATCATCCACTGCCTAGTTTCTTTTATTGTTATATTGTTATTGTCTGCTTTATTTATTTATTTGTTTTAATTGGTGTTCTTAGTATAATTAAATTATAACCATTTACATTTACCTCCATATCTGCGCTCTTTGCTTTTTGCTTACTTTGTGATTTTACCTTGCAATAGAATGCTTGGACACCAGCCATCTTTGGTAGATATACAAATCAGAAATAAAAAGAGAAAACCCTCAATATCCGATTAGGATGAAGGTAATCTACATCTAAAACAAGTTGTACTTGAGCAAGGATTTATTCATAATGAAAATTCAAAAAGGGAGAATATGGGACGTTAGGTGGGACACCTACCTAGCCATAGGGATGGCCAACAGAACATTCATTTCAAAGTCTGTGAACTTTGCCCAAAAATCTCCAGCCTTGTGATCAAAGCAATTGGTTTGTTTTTGGTACCAACATGTACTGCCCGGATTTTTTTTATATATATATGTATGTGTAAGTATTAACTGAAATATGCTGATTTTGGCCGATTCAGAGATTGAAAATAAGAATTTAAAGTTACACCTGGGCTAAACCATGTTGATTTCAGGGAAGTCAAATTTCATTTGTTGCAACAGTATTATAGTTAAAAGGTGAGGTTTCCCAGCTCAAGTCTAATTAGCAGTTTAAAAGTGAAGCTGATCAAGTATCTGTGTGCAATAAGTAAAAGCAAAGCATTCTCCCTGCATGCATAGAATAACATTAACTTGACTCCCCCTAAAATCAACATGGTTTTGCCCAGGTGTAACTTTAAGTTCTTAATTTCAGCCTCTGAATCAGGCCCTTAATAACTCCACATGAATCCTGTTGCTAGAACATGAAGGGATGCTGCGACCCATCAGGTAGACTGGTGTTTGTGGTGCAATCAAAGCTCTCAAATTACAGAGCTATGGTCAGATTAATGGTGGTGGACAACCACCAATCTTTTCTATGCCAAAGATAATACAGGAGTTTGTTTTAAAACAGAATTTTGTAAAATAATAAGGCACTAGAGTAGAAGACCAGCTACAGGAGCCATGCTGGAAATGGCTAAAGATCTGAGGTAATCCCATCAAACTTCACAGAAGAGACAATTCTACATTCTACACTGTAGGTTAAACAGGTTGCAAGATAAATAGGCATAGCCATATAAATCCATAGCTCATCACAAATCACCAGCACTTTGTGTTGCAATGCCCTCTCACTCTGGCAATATCCTGCCAATTTCAAATCCATATAACACAACTGTTTCTCAATTTTTTATTTCTTTTTAATCCAAAGTGACATGACAGACTACTGCTCACCTGTCTCTCTTCTCTATAGCAAATGCTGCATTTTGCAAGGGGTTGCAGGTAAACTAAAAAAAAAATCAAAACCTATACTTAAAAGGCACTAGCTAACACTTACAACTGAGGAGAAAAGGGAAGAGGCAAGGTTAATGTTATTCAATAAAAAGTGCCCTAGCTCCATTTTCTACCTATATTTCTTGATAGTGAAAGGCAAGATGTTTTTATTGAATGGGGAAAAAAAACATCCTCAAAAATAGCATTAATCCCTCAAGGGCCTCTACTAAAATTAACATGTCGTCTGCAGGCAAAGTTGATTTTTATTTTAATACTCCAATTTCATCTGGGAATTGCTCCTTTGAAACTAAATTATCAGAGAAATGTTAAGGTTGCACTTACACTGTAAAATACAATTGGAGTGTACACATTAGTAACCGGTACAAAAGCATTCACTTCTCAAACATTGCTTTATTGAAATAATACCAGGAACACTTACTTTTTGGTAGTAATTATCACTTCTGTAAAAGAAGTTGCTCTTATACAAAGAGAAATACAATAATATAAACAGGTAGGGTGCATTTGTTTTAATAGATGGGGTTTCAAAAAATTAATGCAACAGAAAAAAATCCTGCAAAAAATATTTATACTACATATAAATGCACATATTAACAATTCAGATAAGTTTAGCAGCTATCAAATCTCTGAATTCCCTCAGATTTTTAGTGCTGTGTTTTATTTGTTTTTGTAATAAGAGGCATCAATTCAGAAATTTTAAAAAAATGCTGTTAACTATGTATACTTTGAAAAACTCCACACCAACCAAACAGAATCTGAAATAGGTGGTAGACTTGATAAGAATCTGTTAAATTGGAACAAAAATCAACAAAAATAATACATAGAAAGGGGGGGAGGGGTACAATCATTATTAATTACACCTTGGTCCACTAGCACACCAACATTTTTTCCCTCATTAAATGAAAGCACTAATAGAAGCATTGTTCAAGGAGTACATATACACACATATATACATTATTATAGACCAATATCTGACTATTTTTTTTTTTTCTAAATAAAAGGCCCAAGTCATGCAATCCAAGCTGCAAGATGCTGTAACAGTCTTAATTTTGTTGGTGTATAGACTTATACCTTATCTAGCTTTTTGATTTGACAAAAACAGACAGCTTACACACCCCTATTACAACTTTTACAAAGTATTCTAAGTCACACTGGGTCAAAGTGGCACAAAAAAGAAAAACAAAAAAAGGACTAAATGTTTAAACCTGATATATGTTTGGTTACAAGTGCCAGGTAATGTACATATCCCTAAATGACCTAGATTATGATCTAATTTGCTAATTACTTACATTGTGATAAAGTATACTTTATAACCTCTGTTTCCTTCTCAAGTTGAACTTCTGTTTTATTTAAAAGTCACATAAATTTAGTGTCATTTATTATGGCTAAATATCAAGATAGTAACTGCAATATAAACTTGGACATAAAGTAAAGCATTTAGCGCTTTGCCCCGTATCTGCTGAGAAGGACACCGATTTTAGTCACATGAATTTAAATTACAAGAATTATTAGTTTAGAGAATTCTAAAAGCAAGTCTATAACAAATCCCCCTTTCCAAACTGAAACACAGCCGAGGAGGTTTTCAGGCACAGGTGGCTTATAACCAGTGTATCCTCTCTCTCCACCCACTCATGCTTCTTGGTGGATTCTGAAAAAGTCATATTATTCCGTTACAAAAGTACACAAGTATTTTTTTCTTTCTCCTTTTCTTTGGGCTCTTTCCTCTTCTTCTCGCTACTCCCAGGGGGCCGACCAGAGGACGGACTGGGAATTGCCTGTGGCTGCTGTCCTGGCTGCAATCACAATAAAAACAATCATAGGTTAAAAAAAATAATCTAAGATACAATAAAATTAAAATAGTGTTGTCAGAATAACTGCTTCTTTAGTGGATGTCACCTTGTCTCTGCATCATAAGGTTGCCCTTAGGTGTGTGTTTTTATTTACAAAAAAAACATTCTAATTTTATGCTTTTAGTCAATGGTCACATAATGAAATTCATCTATACAGTATTTAAGATACTTAACCATTTTATGTAACATTATTAAGCAAGAGGATCAATTTGTGTCCATGGATAAATTACAGTTTTGAGAGAAAAAAAAAATGTCTGCATTGAGGTTGTCAATTTATGTTTCTTATAGAAATAGTTTTCTCATCAGCCATCTGGGGGACACTGCGAGCCTGGGTTGGATGATGTGCTGTGAAGCTGGACAGTTAAATCACCCACCCCTCACACTCGGGGTCAGGGGAATAGCTTTAGCATTAGTAAGCTTTTAGTCTTTTATTTTTACTTATTTATCTTTAAATTTACTTTCATTTAGCGCTCATGGAAGTCTGGGGGAAGTGGGGAGCAGTCTGTTGGCTTCTGCTGTAACTCCATGGGTCCCCCAAATGCAGAAACCTTCCTTGTGGTGGCCTGGGCTTGTGAAAATCGAATCATGGAGCAAGAAATTCACCAATGTTCTTCACTTGTTTCTGTTGCCACAAAAAGCTACTTAGTGGACAACAGGACCGGGATGCCCTGTTTGAGTCTCGGCTCCTTGTACAATGACAGACAGGGCCAGCTGCATCTCCCAAGTCGCATGTTATGGCAGAGCTCTCCCATGTAATGGCATACCGAATCCCCCTTTGCTTCTAACCCCCATTGAGCAGCTTGTCCCTGTTTGGGCTCAGAGTATAAAGGAGTCAGCGTCAGGCTTTCTCCTTTTTACAGACATTGCTAGACTCTGCCTCTACCCATCTGGACCTATTCCACAAGCTTTCTAATTCAAACACTTCCTCTACTGAGGAGTGCAGGAACGTTGACTTTGATAGTGAGGATCAGGCCACATTGGAAGATGATCCATACTATGCTTGGAGTTAATGATTTAATCCTGGCTGTCGGTCATGCATTAAATATCAAAGACCAAGGAAGTTCCCCACAGAAGGTGGCTTTTTTCAAGAGAAAGAACAGGAGAACTTTTACTTTCTCCTCTGTTACTAAAGATAGTTGAGGAGGCATAGAAATGGCCTGAAAATAAGTTGTTGCTCCATAAAAAATTTGTATCTCAGTACCGTTGCCTCTAGCAGAGGTAGCTAAATCGGAGCAAACGCCAAAAGTTGATGATTAGATGGTGCATCTAAGTCCACTATCTTTCAAATTCTTGAGACTGTGTGCGGTTCAAGGACAGTGTTGATTTAAAAAAAACAAAGTGATAGCCTTCTCCAAAATGGTTTATTTGGCTGCAGAGATATCTCACAAATCAATTTTTTCTACTGCCTGGGTAGCTAAGGCTATGGAAAAGTGGTCTGCATGCCTCAGATCACTTATACTTTTGTTACTTATATTTTAACACATATATTTTGTGTCACTTTCTTGTTACATCTTGAGCCCACTATATTGTGTATTGTTGAGTTGGTATTACAATCTTTCACAAGGGTAGCGCCCCCAAGGTATTTATACTGTTTAGTGTTCATAATGGTTGCTTTGGAGAATTAGGACTCTCCATTAAATACCTAGGAGTAGCTCCAATTGAGTGCACACAATCAGTCTCCACTCTATTATTATTCTAGTGTCATATAAGCAATAGACAACAAGAAAAGGTTCAAAAAGAACCAAGAAGAAAAAGTGGAAAGTGAACAATAAATGGTAGCAGCTAGTGGAGAGGTGAATCCTACCAATTCACCTAGAGCAGCAATATAGACAAAAAAGGAACCACAGCACTGTTATTTGTAAAGGAAACCACAAGCTTTCTAATTCAAACACTTCCTCTACTGAGGAGTGCAGTAACATTGACTTTGATAGTGAGGATCAGGCCACATTGGAAGATGATCCATACTATGCTCGGAGTTAATAATTTAAAACCTGGCTGTCGGTCATGCATTAAATATCAAAGACCAAGGAAGTTCCCCACAGAAGGTGGCTCTTTTCAAGAGAAAGAACAGGAGAACTTTTACTTTCTCCTCTGTTACTAGAGATAGTTGAGGAGGCATAGAAAAGGCCTGAAAATAAGTTTTTGCTCCATAAAAAAATTGTATTTCACTACCGTTGCCTCTGGCAGAGGTAGCTAAATCGGAGCAAACGCCAAAAGTTGATGATTAGATGGTGCATCTAAGTCCACTATCTTGCAAATTCTTGAGACTGCATGCGGTTCAAGGACAGTGTTGATTAAAAAAAAGTGATAGCCTTCTCCAAAATGGTTTATTTGGCTGCAGAGGTATCTCACAAATCTATTTTTTCTACTGCCTGGGTAGCTAAAGCTATGGAAAAGTGGTCTGCATGCCTCAGATCACTTATACTTTTGTTACTTATATTTTAACACATATATTTTGTGTCACATTCTTGTTACATCATGAGCCCACTATATTGTGTATTGTTGAGTTGGCATTACAATCTTTCACAAGGGTAGCGTCCCCAAGGTATTTATACTGTTTAGTGTTCATAATGGTTGCTTGGAGAATTAGGACTCTCCATTAAATACCTAGAAGTAGCTCCAATTGAGTGCACACAATCAGTCTCTACTCTATTATTCTAGTGTCATATAAGCAATAGAGACAGGTAATATCCTAAGAAAACTGTAAGAGACATGAGCCATGGTCTACTGTAATTAAGTGAGCCCATATTTGGACAAGTATAGAATCAATCTGTAGCTAATAAGTGGAAAGTTAGTCAGATATCCTAGACCAGTATATATTAAAAGCCTCAACATGACTAACACAATATATGTTGTTATTATAACTGCTGGAAGTAGAAATGAAACTCTGCATGATATAAATTATTACTATAACAAGACAGACATTCTGTTAAACATTCAGCATTGGTAAGTACCTGCGGAGGAGCAGAAGCAGCTGCTTGCTCTTGTTCCTGATAATATTGTGAGGCTCTTCTGTCCTCTTCCTCCTGAAGTTTCTTGGCCAGCTCCAAATCACTGATGCCCTCTGGAATCTGCTCCCAATCAATATCTTGGTTTTGCTGCTCTTGCTGTAGTGATAGAGCCATGAGATAGTCCTAGAAAAGACACAGCCTTTTAATACTTCCGAATTCACTGAGGCTTCATTTTGAAAAGTTTAAAGAAGAAATATTCAGTTTGCTGCCATGGCCAAGATCTAGGATTCTTTTTATGATTAATCTAATTCTAATTTATATTCCTGTGAAGTTTATTTAATCTGAACAGTAGTTTTCAGCTAATTTCTCTCTCCTTAAACGATATGTCGCACAGTATCCTTCAATTCCATCACCAATTTAAAATCTAAGCTATAAACGCTATATACCAAAATCATAAAGGCTCATTTCTACAGAAATACTAACATTGAAATGTGACAATTTGAAATAATCATTGACATTAGTCCTTGCCCCATTGGTGTCTAAATTCCCTAACAAACAGACACAGGCTATAAAATCACACTTATGACTAAAGAAGCTACCACTGAACTACCGTGCTGGCCTATGATTTGACCTCACCCTTCTGTAGATTGTCAGTGCAGAAAGCAGATGCAGTGCTGGCATATTCTTCCACACTGTACATGTCCCTGTTATGTTTGCCTTCTAGATACTGCCCATCTTTTCCACTAGACAGAGCTTTGAGCTTTCTAAACTCATAATTTAAGCATCAAATACACCCATACATACACATATTATCCAAGGTGAACACATTGAAATGTTAATGTATTTTTAAAAAGTGTCAAGGGCAGAAAGTATTTGGTGTTTTTCTTTTACCATATTAATTTTATTAAACATTTATTACTTAGGCCAAAATACATAATAATGCAAGAACACAAATATGAACATAGAATTTTTACTGCACAATATTTAAGCAACTACACTTCAATACAACTTTCATAGCTTTATTACGAGTTACCATAGAGGAGATACATTTAACTTCCTCTGTTTGTTGCTTACGGCAGGCAGCTGGCTCCTCCGGCTCTGACTTATGCAGGGCTTTAAATCGCCAGGATATCATGCGTGGAATGAGTGCTAAACTCCCTTGTGCCTTCTCTCACCCTCTATTACTCACAGGAGAGCTGGCGTATTAAAAGCTATAAAGGACCCCAGATGGCTTCAGATGGAGTAGAATGCCAGCAGGGCTCAGTAAGATGCGGCCATCTTAGGTGGCCCGCCAGAAGTGTCTGATTTTTTTTTTTTTTTTAAACAACAACGCTAAGGTCAAGATAATAATTCTGTAGACCAGTAAATTAAACCTGTATGAAAGTGTATGAATATCGCACAAATGACTTTATGACTTATATAGCACAACTGTCCTCAGGACATACAGCACAGCAAAGCTTCTCTTCCTCCAGTGAGCAAGACCTGGATCTGCCACATCCCTGCTAGTGTGTTGCAGAACCCAAGTGCTGTGACCCACACTTTGCCAATCCCTGGTGTATGACATTCTCGCACACACCTACTAGATATATTTGTACATAGGCTTTTTAGTTAAACACTGTGAATTTATTGAACATGGATGACAAGCAGAACTTCAGCACGTTATAATATGGGTGTCCACCACTATGGGAAGCAATAGCCATGTGCTCTAGGTTAGACTAATAAACACATGTCCAACAGTTACATTGTGTATTGTGTACCAGTAATGAGCCATTTAGGACATTTATTAACTTATGGTTTTTAGTGGTAAACTGACAATATGGAAACAAGTTATTATAGGGTGCCACCAGCAGAAATAACAGCTAATAAATGTAATGAATCTTGTGAGCCTTACATTAAGACATGGCAGTGATATATCAGTACACAGCCAGCGCTCACATTAATAGGATCCCCATGCTGATGGAAAGAAAAAAAACTCAAATAGACTTTAAAACTTGATTGTCAGAATAGAGAGATAAAGAGCCCTGTTGAGAATCTTTGATAACGGTTTGATTAAATAGGGAGTGATTGAGCTACTGTTGAGGGCCCCTTAGCTATGCTTTATAACATTATTATCTTTTAACTTTCACTGCTTAAAGGGACTAGTTAGATATAAAAGCATGGTCAGACTGTACTCGGATGTAATGAATAAGCAGGAATTTGTTTCCTAGCAGCACACCTCAATGTACAGATTTACTTTAAAATACATAAAAACCTTGCATCCACAAGATTTATGCTGGTGATTTTTTTTTATTTAAAACAATGTAATTAACTATCCACATTTTGTAATTAAATTGAATAGTTTTATGTTTATGGACATGCTGGAATCTCACATATTTTGTAGTTTGTTGTTTGAGGAGAAAGCAAATATAAAAAAAATGATAAATACTTGTTTAGAGAAGCAGTTTAGGATGACTGCATAAGTAGCTCACACAGTAATTAGCTAATCACAATCATATTATTAGAGTTGAAATAATGGACCCTGTGGGAATGAACTCTGTTTGTATGAAAATGTTCTTTTTATACCTGATCGATCTGGTCTTGCTGGCCTTGGTACACGGATTCTGGATCGGATGGTGGCCTTAGGTGGAATTCAGAATCACAGAAGTTTCCATCTCCATCAACATTGTGTAAACTTTCCCAAACAATGTTTTCTTCCGTAAGAAATCCCTGATCCGTCACAAGCAAGTACAGAAGTCCCTAAACAGAAATAATTCATTTTAAACAGAACATCTTTTGGTGAAATATGCATTTTAGAAAAGACAAAAAAATTAAAAAATTTCTTTTAAAGCTTTCCAAAAATTGTGCACTTATATTCCTCCCAAAATAAAATGTGATACAGTTACTCTATGGTCTTGTCTGGAAACTGTAATATATTACACTTTTGCATAACAGATATATATATTTTTTTTTTTACTACTAGTTAAAAGCCTGTTAAAACGACAGAATAAAAAGAGTAAAATGTGTAACCCAGCGTGTGCAAGGAGGGAACAGCCACCTATGTGGTTTATTATTCATGTGTCTGTCTCCAGGTTCCCATCCATTCTTCTCAGTACCTCAGACAGAATCATCCTCCCACCTCGGAGCATGGAGCACGAGAGACAACAGCAGCAGCAGCAGCTTGGTCACTCACAGGAGGCTGAATCTAACAGACAGCACCGGGAAAAGTGACTCCTCTGTGACTGGGATTTACCTCAGGAGTTGCTCATCCCTGGGCACATCAACAAAACACCTGGGGCACTACCAAAGCCAGACATTCCCGTTACCAGGGGTCCACTGGGCACGGAGTGCTCCGAAGCAGTCTACTGTGCCTGACAGAGGGTTCTGTTTCCATCTACTGTCTGCAGGAATCAGAGCTGGCAGCCCATGCAATAGCCTTTTATGTAGTAGATAGCTTTTTATATACACTGCTGCTGTTACTGTTTACGGACAGTTTTTATTTTAAAGGACTTCTTAAATGAACCCAACAATGTGATACAGCACTATCTTTCTAGTATATTAAATAATCTAAGTAAAGCTATTAGATAAAGTGTTTATTGTGTAGGATAGAGAAGGGGAGAATATAGGAGAATCAAACTCACTTTCCCATTTTTTAAATAAAGCAAAGCAATGATCATAGAAAAAAAACATCAAACACCTCATTAGTACTAAGGGCTTAATTGATATTCCTCTACTGTACAAAGGATGTCTGCTGTGAGTATGATGGCAGACTTCAGTCTCTTTTAGTTAGCTCTCTAATAGATATGAAATGATGCTGTGAACAGTACAAACAAACCAATAGCTGGGAAAAATACACTTTAAAGTTCAAACCTAGACTCTTATATTCCCTTAATGAAAATTGTGTTTTGCTAAGGGAACATGTCATCTATAAAGTGAATAATTAATAAAACACATTTCTAATTGCTTAAAGTCCCGTGACCCCTGACATAAAGAATTACATAGGTCACCCACACATTTTGTTGTGGTTTGTTTTTGTGTATCTCTGTACAAAGTGTGACTGTACACTTTCAACTATGTGTGTGTCTTCCTACACAAGTGATTATAAGCTAATATAAAAAGCTTAATAAACGCAGTACAGTACTAAACTAAAGTATATATCGCAGTTGTTCATTGTCTGTTTCTCTGGTACAATCTCCACCATTAGTCCTAATCTGGTATGATTTTCAGCTCTCGTATTGTCATTTTTTTATGGAATTTTTATGGTGATTCAGGATTCTGAAAAAGGCAGCCATTGTTTTAAGTTAACCAATACTGTACTGTACGTACCCCACATTACTCACTTTCCCAATTTACTGAAAAGTCAAATGTTTATACATCCCCACCCTTTATACACCTTTATACAATGCCACCAGCAGCATGAAAACACTGTATTGCTGATCTCATCCTGCTTAGCTTCCTATTTCTTTCACATAATTCCAGTCCAGTAAACGTCATCAGTGTAACTTTTTCTGCTTCCATATGTACTATATTTATAGATCTCTTCTACCTCAGCTTACACAAAGCAATCTACTGAAGCAGTAACTAAAGAATTCAATTCACCTTGATAAAAACACATTTATTACAATGATCCGGCACACTATTGTGTGTTCAGCACAGGACCAAACATATTGCAATACACTAGAACATAAATGAGATAGCTAATCATTTAGCAAGCTGAGCAGATGAAAGTGTTGCAGCAGCACTGTGTTCCATCTAGCCTAATAACCTGTGTCTGTAGTATGGTATTATCATTCAGTCTATTTCTAGGTTAAACTGCAGAAAAGAAAATGGTACAACCACAGAAACCATGGATTACCTGGTAATCTCGTTTCCTGGACTCTTCCATGGCAGCACTGACATAATGGGGCATACCCTAACAGTTAAACTAACTGGGAGGGCAATAGATCCACAACCCTATACCGAAACCATTTTGTCAGTGCGACCATGGGGAGGATCAGGAAAGACAGATTTCTCAATCATCTAAGCCAGGAGGTATTCATTGCATAAGACCCTCTGCTATGAAAAGGGTATTGCGCAGTGCTTCTTTGGTTAGAGAAAAAACACTAGCCATATAATGCAACGGTACATTCCATACAAACTACACTCATTCCTTTCAGTTCGCCTCTTTCAAGCTGAACATTTTGCTTTTATTAGATAATTCGATAGAACGATCCTAGGGGGTATTTTGGCACACTGCCTTTTCAGCATTTTATAGTGCAAAGATAATTCAGAGAGATGCAATTATAGCTTAGAAAAATGGCTTATAATTCACAATTTGCAGGGTCTGCTCAGCAGAAACGTCTTCCATTATGTAGGTTGTTTGCAGCATAAAACGCATTTTGCTGTATTAAAACGAAACTGCAGAGAATCACAATCCATGAGCTAAAACAGCAGACTTGCTCAGCAATAATAATTTTCTTCCCATGGCAATGAACACAAGGATATAATCATACACTACAACTTTTACATTACATTAGACAACTTTGCAGACCAGTTTATTCTCGGTCAGAATACATGAAAATTCACATCTTTTATCTAATGAAAAATTTATATTATTTTAATAACAATCAACGGGGATCCTGAAATCCTATTATCTCTGGCATTTTACATGATCAGCTAATTACAGAGCCATTAATTTCTCAGCAAGGGAAAAGGCGAAAAAGTGGTAAAGTATGCAATTATGGCGAGAGATAACCTCAGATATTTGTATTGTAGAAACTCTTTTTACATATTGAAATCAAATGTCTGAGACTATTTTAAGTATGTTTTTGTTAACTATATTTTTCATTTTAGCAGGATTGTAAAAAAATAAATAAAAGGTTTAAATTATTTTTTGTTCAACTCTTACCTTATATTTGGTCATGGTGCTAAAATGATTGTTCCTAAAGAATACACATAGTTCTCCTTCCTGAAGTGTTGAGGTGAGCTCACTCAGTCCATGGTATGTTAGCTGTGTGGCTGTTCCATTTAAAAACTGTTCTGCAACATATCCTAGAGAGAGCATAACAAGTCAGCAATACGCAATGCAAGACGTTATAAGGAGAGTAGTGAAATATTTATCTTGGAATATGAAAAAGTGACCAACCTATGCTTGCACTGAAGTTTATTATGAAAAAAAAAAAACTTAAGTTAACAAAACTAAAATTCAAACTCATGAAAAATAAAGATAAAATTACTGGTCATATGTTTGCATTTCCATTTCTATTATTTAATAAGTTGCCATAAGTGTTGACAACGTTAGTTAAAACATTTTGAAAATAACATTACATTTTAAATACACCATACAAGTAGTAGCTGTAATTTATTTATGGGAAAGGTAATGAAATCTGGTCAGGTGTGTGTAACTATATATATAT
>WWET01001387.1:272660-286416 GCA_011038615.1 Limnodynastes dumerilii | reverse complement strand
CATATCATATAAAAATTAATGCAAAAAAATTCATAGCAAAAATCCATAGAGTAAATAATACAGGGTTATGGCTGGGGTGATATAGGGGATATGCAAAACTTCCACAAAACTCCAAACGCTTGATGATTTAAATCATCGTATAGAAAGAGAGATAAAATCATATATGTAACATCAAGATTTATTCATTCTAATAATTTATAAAAAAAACACACATTAAAATATAAAACAGCAGTAATTGGGGACAATCCTACCAAGGGTGCCAGATGTAGATGATAACCGCACGATCATCAAGGTAACTTATGCAAGTCCCGGGAAGTGTCCGATGGTGAAAGCCAAGCAGGGTTGTCTGGTCAGGAACTCCAGAGGACGGTAGCCAATTCACTGTGGATTCAGGTGTCACCTCTCTAGACTTTCTGGGACTTGTGTCATTTACCTTGTGCGGTTATCATCTACATCTGGCACCCTTGGTAGGAAGTGGATTTTCCGATATACTTACATATAAGCGCCGTCCAATCCTACATAATGTAGTGTACAATAGGCATACAGAATTCCAGCAATACAATTCCACTTTACTTTTACAGAATGAGTAATAAATCTGGGACACAAACATTTCATGTGTTCTGCTGGGTGAAACTGAATAAGTCAGTACAGACTGCTTAAACCTGAAAGGAAAACGTATAAAGGTAGAACATGAGTTTTTAAAATCAGGATCAACTCAAACATAAGGGATATGTTTTCTTTAGTATTTGAAATCTAGGAATGTCAACCTCAGGTTAAGCTGCTCTTTTCAATAGGTTTACAGTAATGTTGACATATGTATTTCAAGATAGCATATGTGGAGATAATTCACCAGTCAGGAAAGCATAGCACGCAGCAAATAAGCACTTTGCCACATGGTTAAATCAGTCATATAACGGACCCTATACTTACTGTTCCTCAGTGGGCAAGTAGGAATCTACTTGACTGATGCTGTTTGCAGTTACATTCTGTAAAATTACATACCACACACAGGTGCTAAGTGTTTTCAATTTGAATAAGATAAAAATAACAGCCAGATGACACTTGTCATTATAGTCATTAAGAAGAGGGGATAACAACACTGTACAAAACTTATTGCGAGACATTTAGAAAATGTAAAGTAGTACACACAACATCAACACCACCCCACTCTTTAGTACAGTACCACATACCAGGATTTGGTTCTGTATTTCTCAACATACTTTTTTTTTTTCTACAGAACTAGTTTGATGTCTCATTAATCTACTTTGGAAAAAGTCTTTGTGGTAAGAAAGATGCAGGTAATGTGATTGCTATTCACACCAGACATTTTCCATTTTAAAAGGAAGGCCCATTAACAGTCTCAGAAAGAGCAATTAGTAATCCATTTCATATCAATTAGAGGATTAGTTTAATGCCTTTTCAATATGATAACTTTATTTTACTGCACAAAACACATGCAATGGACTATTTGCTTTTCTTCTTCATGTTTGTTTACTTTATTTAATTGCAGTTCTACTCGAAGGGCACTCTTGCCAAGTATTCTTGATTAGAGTAGTTTTGCTGGATACAGATAATCTTTTTTCCAACCTGAATATGGTATTTTTCAAATTTTGCAGAAATAAATATATACACAAGCAGTGTACATATATATTTAGCTAGTTTACAAACTGCTTGAAAAATACGTACATGCATTAAGATTTAGAACACTCTCAGAGTGAACAGTCTTCAGAAATAGTACTAAAATATTAAAAACAAGAAAAGAGAAAATTTTGGCGAAAATAAAATCCAGAAGAAGGGGAAAGGAATCGAGCATCACAGCTGCATTATACATACCATGAAAAAACAGAAACCTTATGTTAACAGTAATTACACAATAACCTACACTCACATGTGTTCTCTTTTTCATAGGTATACAACTACAGATACAAATACCAAGTCGAATTCTCAAATAATTTATGAATATGTGTTTGAGTGGATAAATCCATATGTTCAATATATGGTCCACATTTTCTGTGGTACTTCTCAACTCCCTTCTCTGCAAGAGTTGCTTTTATATCAAAGTATATGGTGCACAATACATTTTTGACTGTTCCAGATAAAGGGTCATTTGGGAGATCCACTGTTTAAGAATAAACTTCTTAAGCTGGCCATACACTAGAGCGATTATCGGCCTGGCGATCATCCAATAATTGTCCAAGAACTCCTTTTGAACGATTATTTGATCTTTTGTCAGGTTTCATTTAAAATGGGCCAAAGCAGACGATAAAATGTAAAGTCACAGTGTATGGGTGTATCATGATAATTGTGAAATCTTCGCAGGTAAATTTCCAGTGACGTTATTACTTTTCTAGGCGTGATTATGCAAATCCCACATGACACCTTTCCGTTTCCTGTCCAGTATTGAAGTAGCCAGACACCGGGTGATCGTATACACCAGGGGTCAGGGAAATTTTTTACCTTTTACCCCAAAATATATTTAGAAACGCTGACGTTCACCCCTTGATTTGAAAGGAAGGAAATTAGCCTCATTTCCCCCTCTTTATTTTTGTCCAGCCAGCCTCATTTCCCCCTTTATTTTTGTCCAGCCAGCCTTATTGCCCCTTCCTTCTTATAGCTGCCTCTTAAGTGTGTGTCCCTCCATGTTATTTAAATCCACACTCCCCAAAGCAAAATACCTTCTTTCACATTAATAAACTTACCTTTTCTTGCCGTCTACTTGCCTCCAGCTCTCTCCTCCGCGATGCGCTCTGCAGAAGGACGTCAGCGTGACCTTAGGTCTTGTGAATGGAGCTGCAGGCAGGTGAGCAAGGCATCGGGACCAGAGGCGGCACGTCCGGCTGTGAGTATGAATGTGACGCCGAAATGTCCCGTTATCAGAGAGCAACAGGTGACATCCAGTGTATGTCACTAATTATGGCAAGCAATAAGTATAGATTTACAGCAGAAAAACACGTTTAGAAAGAGAAAAAAGCATTATTATCCAACAACATGAGGTAAAACAGACATTATTACCTGCTCATAATTCAGACGCTGAACCTCAGAGATTTCTTTTAAGGTATAGATTCATATGCATGCCCGGCTGTGTCTCAGCAGCTTGACCATCCATTACCCCCAGGAATTTCATTTTGACCCCATTTGGGGTAATTTACCCCGGTTCCCCGACCACTGATATACACAATGGATGTGTATTGAAAATGCATTCCTTTCTTTATCCCAAGTTTATTATGACTACTTCTAGCAGTGAACGTTAGCTCTACACTATGCTTAAGACGATCAGTTATGTAAAATTTTTATTAAAAATCATGACAATTACAAAATATCGATATCTGTTAATCGCTTGTGTATGGCCAGCTTTAGACAAAGTTACAATCATTGCTAAAACAGGTCATATTTCAGCCTAAATACCAATGATCAAATGAGCACACAGCAGGACTATGGCTCTCTGCTGACTAGCAGCTGGAATATCTGGTTAATAAACTGTCCTAGCGAATTCCAAAACCAAACTATATTTCAGCAGTAGCAGAAGTTAAATTGCACCTAAGCAGCGTCCCGTGTCTTCGTTTACCATGTTCTTTCTTTGATTAGGATATTCTTTTTAAAACAAAAAATGTAAGACTTCTAGAAACGGTAAGAGTTGTGCTTTCTCAAGGCCTTCAGTTATCACAACCAAACAGCCTATTATACCACGGAACTTTACAGTAAGGTAGCTATATTTTTCTTTACCACATTATGCTGGCCGATGAATTTTACTTGCATTAGTTTCAGCATTTTCAGGTTCTACCATTTTCAATGCAAAAATATAAAATAAGATTTTTATTTTTCAGTGTTTCAGTCTTTGGACATTGTATCCAAGTTTTATTCTCCTCAAGTTACATGACCTTTTCCAACATTTTCTATGACATTTTAAGAATATGCGACCGGATCCAGACTTAAGTAAGTGCTTGAAATTGGTTACTCCTGGGCTAAACCACGTTGATTGCAGGGGGAGTCAAGTTAATTGAGTACTTTGTATGCAGGCATATATCTGTGAATTACTTACTGCACACAGATACTGACCAGCTTTACTATCACACTGTTATTTAGACTTGAGATAGGAAACATCACCTCTCAACTCTAATACTGTTTGTAACAGATGAAATATGACTTCCCTGTTGTGTACTTTCCTCTGTACATCAATATAAGTAGTGAAACTCCCAAAAATAATATGATAAACTTACAATGATCTAAATCATATTGTCAGTAGTGAAAGTGCTATTTATAAACCTGTAAAGCATAGTAAAATCGAAAACGAAAATATAAACAGGAAATCAGCGGAATGCACCACTGGTTCAGATCTAAAAAAAACAAAACAAAAAAAAACAAATAACTATACTCATTTATATAATTAAAATTATATGGCACTTGTAATACCAATGAGGGGAATCTTCCTAAGGACAAGAAAATTTTAAATGAAGATGAAAAGGAGAAATATTGGTCAGAATGGCGGGGAGATAGTGGTCAGTTCTAATCGATAAATATACAAAGAGGAATAGCTTAGATAGAGCGCTATAAATCACACGCTGGGGACTGCTCACCACAGCACACAAAATACAAAACAAACAAGAGTATGATGAGCGCTAAACAATCGCTAAATCCCACAGTAAAAAGGAATGGCTCCTGTTAGAATAAATGGATATATTTATTAAAGCAATGATAACAATACACATATAAAACATTCATATAAAATCATGTAAAAAGTCCTCCCAAATTGAGTAGCGCTACTGCAAATTCCAAACAGCTGATAGTCTATACCGGTGTAGGGACTGAATGTAGTTATATTCAATATATATTGAATATTTATTATAACAGGAGCCATTCCATTTTACTGTGGGATTTAGCGATTGATTAGCGCTCATTATACTTTTATTTGTTTGTAAAATGAAGATGAAGCTGGTGTATAAGAAAAGGTTTAAAACTCAAAACCAAACACTTGAAATATACTTATATATGAAATCATATAAAAATCAGTCATCATAGACTAGTATAGAGTGAAATTAATTAGGAGTGGATAATATCAAGAAAACATGTATAAAATACCACCAAAAAGCGCTAAAACCTCCGCTGCAGCTTCACACCTGGAGAGTCCACCTCCAAAAAAAAAAGGAAAACAAGATGCAAGGTGTATGAAAAAGCGTGGAGGTGTCTTAAAATGTGATCCTATATGCGGAACACAGGTCTAATTTAGATCTAATTTAATATGCAAATATTGTATTTGTGGACATGTCTACAGTCCTTTCCTAGTTCCATGTTGCTAAATAACTTTCAAGTCCTTGGAGTATCAGAAAAATATGAAATACAAAGACAAGGGAAATTTGTGGACAAATACTTACCATTTTCCTTCTCTGACAGTGCTCATGGCAGCATACAATTGGGATGTCTCAAAACCAATACGGCAGGTCCCTTTAAAACAAAATACAAGGTGGGTCACAAACCCTTCACCTATTCTATGTTTCCAACATACCGAAGAACAAAAGATTTAATGCAGAGATTATGCTGCCATGGGGACTACCAGAAAATGATGGTAGAGAATCTGACAATTTTTCCCATGTCCTAGTATTTGCAAATATTGTGGAAGACGAGCCAAAGCATAAAGAGTTTGGCAATAAAAATACCCAATATATACTCAAAAGAACCACCACAGACTTCTTTATTTATTGAGTTTGCAGATAGGCAACAATAGTTGTAAGCAATAGAATACAGCCAACATTACAATCAGTAAGTCAGTGTAATTTAAAGTAGCTGCCATGTATTTATGCAGCGTTCTACTATTTCAGTATTTTTATACCGACACTTCCAAATTTCCACTTCAAGCACTGTATTTGCCAAGTATACAGCAACAAATATATGCTTACAGACTATAACATTAAATAAGTCAAATAAAAAGAATGGGTGGGGAGCAGGGAGAGAAAGAATGAGTCTCCAACTCATGAGGATGGGGGGGCTATGACAATTTAAAGGAAATCTAGGGAAGGGTGGGGGTACAGCGTATTATGTAATTCCCAGTCACAAGTCTATGGCTGAAGGAGGGCCTGGGAGAAGAAGAATGAATGCTGCCATGAATGAAAGCCAGGGAGACCAAACCTTGCAATAAGTCTCCTCTATTCCCCGGAGGTAGGAGTCACTTTTTCCATGCCTGTGACATACCACATATAAGAAAGCAAGGAAGGCAGTGCGGGAGGAAATACTTTTTTTCAGGCCATGGCTAGAAGACATTTCACTGCCGTCAAGATGTGATCAGTCAGCTTGCATCTACATCTGGGATCGGATAGAACAGGAAAAAGATCCAAGGATCCCTAGAGATTGGGTCATATTAACATGCTGCTTGCACCACTTATATACTAAAAGAGGATCTACTTTACATCCTCTAATATGCCTTTAAATATGGTCAAGTAGTGGGGTGAAACGATTTCTAAAGATTTTCTTTTTGGATAATATATAGATTTTGTGCTTGAAAACTGTTTTATTTAAAAGAAAATGTATCCAAAAACAACAAAAAAATGTAGAAAACAAAAAACAAAAAATGGAATGCTACGAAAGCACTAAGATCCCCACCCATTGCAATGTTCTAATTCCTGGCCCCACTTCACCCAACTACAATTCATCCTCACCTGCCTCAACCCTACACCAATCCCTATAATGGCTTATTCAACTTATTACTACTTTTCTTTCATGCATTCAAGACTTTCATGCACTTGGCATGCTGCTCCTTCTAATCGCTTGTACACTCTGCCTCTCCTTACCAAGCTCTTCACCTATCAAGTTTTACTGAAGTAAAATAGCTTCTGAGTATCAAAATGATTGTTCATGTTTAAAACTTGTGTTGCCTTTGGATTACTTTTATGTGCTCGTATCAGATAAAGACTCTATTGAAACTGTCCTAAATACCTATAGCCATCTTCTACTAATTAATTCTTTTATTAGTTGGTATTTACTTACATATTGTGAAACTTATTATGGCTCATTTAACATACTTCCTGACACTTCCTGACACTAAATCAATAAACTTTATGATGAACATCTGTATTACAGTATTTTATCTTGCCTATACATTCTGCCTTATTACAGAATTGTCAACATAGAGCAAAATACCACGTGTCTGGGATACTAGGAACAGACATAGAATCCCACGTTCAGCTCTCAATCAACTTATGCAACCTATTATTTTTCTATATTATACTCATGGGTACTCATTCCACGTCAGTTCAACCAGGGGTGTCAACCACCGATCTCAGATTTTTATGAAAATATTTTAGTTGAGAGGATGTCAAAAAGACAATTTCTGCCAAATACCTCAACAGTTTGACCTTAAGTTTAATAAATATTGATTTTCAGTGTATTAAATTATTTATTAATCGTGGCTTAATTATTCCAGTTTATTTGAAGTATCAGGGGTGTTTAGTAAGGAATCACCACAGAAGTGGGACCCCTAAGGTAACATTTCAATCCAAAAATCTATACTAAATTACTGTATCTGACTTCCGTTTCAAGTTACAGTGAAAATACAAGCTTTTGGGACAGAATAAAAAATGCTAGGTTAAATCAACGTTAAAAATCCCAATTCATTTTAGTTGCTTAACAAGGGAATACATTACCGCCACAAAAAATCAGCATGATACTCTGTTTTATAGTGAAGAAAAAAATCATGAAGTTGACATTCGATTACTGTTGTAACACATACATAATTTACACAAGAAACCATAAAATGTAAAAACTATACTAAGAAAGTGAGCAATCTTCCTATACAGAAACTGAAACTTAACAGAAACTGATGGGAAGGTGATTCCCTTTCCAAACTGACACTTACAGAGAAAGTGACAGGGAGACAGAGAGAGAGAGTCAATCATGGCCGCTGCTCCTCCAAAGTGCACATTTTGTAGTCTTTTAAATACTGACTGTCAAGGTGGGCAACCAGATGAAAATATAAAAAACATTAGAAAAAAAAAAAAAGCAAAAAAAAAAACACCACAAAATTTTGAAAAAGGGTCGTGGCTTCGCGGTCATGTGAGGCAGACCGACATGGAGAATGATGGTCCTGGCCTGTTCTGCAATAGGAAAGCAGGTGGGGGATGGTGAATGGGTCACAACAAATTCAACAGTGCTTATACACGAATAGAAGCTCTGGTCCATTGTATAATGTGCTTCACTAATGCATTGTATACTGCTATTGCTATTAGATCTGTTCCTTCAATGTAAAACTACTATTTTAATGTGTGAAAGAAGTAAATTATAAATTACTTCAAATATCAAAAACAAGACTTATTACAGCCAATAACAACATAATTCCTTAATGTAGATTTATTTTGTTATTATTATTTTTAAATCTACATTATAAACTTCCTGCTTTCACAGAGAACGTTAATGGACGTCTTACATGTCCTGGCAGTCAGACAGTACAACCATATTATCAGTATTGTCATTTTACATATGTTTATTTATTTTTTAACAGTGCCATCATATTAAGTAGCTCTTTACAACTTTAAACAGTCATTCACATCATCCTCTGCGGCGTTACAGTATAATTGCTTAAGATACACACACACTCAAACTTTTGCCCCGTACAGCATGACAGTGGGGGCGGAAGCAGAGCTTGGGCGGGACGGGGCGGAGATTATTAGTCCCCTTTTCAGGCTCCAAAATGTTGGCAGCTATGGTAATATACCCCACATGTATTACACACATTGGAAACCCCCCCTTTCAAAATCCTGTACTGCCACTGTGCCATATCACTATCTACTCAAACACCACTGGATTACACAGCTGGAACCACTTTACAGATGAAGAAAAAGAACTTTTGATTCTGAGTACTGAAGTTTCAAAGGCAAAAGGCAAAGTTTCTGCCCTGGCTTAATACCACCATGAAGTGATATGACTGACAGTCAGTATTTAAAAGACTAACAAATGTGCACTTTGGAGGAGCAGCGGCCATGATTGACTTTCTCTCTCTGTCTGTCTCCCTGTCACTTTCTCTGTCAGTGTCAGTTTGGAAAGGGAATCACCTTCCCATCAGTTTCTGGTAAGTGTCAGTTTCTGTATAGGAAGATTGCTCACTTTTTTATTATAGCTTTATTTCGTTTTTTTCATGGTTTCTTGTGTAAATTATGTATGTGTTACAACAGTAATCGAATGTTAACTTCATGATTTTTTTTCTTCACTATAAAACAGAGTATCATGCTGATTTTTTTTGTGGTGGCAATGTATACCTTTGTTAAGCACCTAAAATAAATTCGGTCTCAAAAGCTTGTATTTTCAATGTAAATCAAAATGGAAGTCAGATACAGTAATTTGGTTTGGATTTTTGGATTTGGGATGAAAAGTTACCTTAAGGGTCCCACTTCTGTGGTGATTCCTTAATAAACACCCAGGATACTTCAAATAAACTGGAAAAAATAAGCTGCGATTAATAAATAATTTAATGCATTGAAAATCAATATTTATTAAATTAAAGGTCAAACTGTTGAGATATTTGGCAGAAATGGTCTTTTTGACATCCTCTAAACTAAAATATTTTCGTAAAAATCTGAGATGGGTGGTGGACATTTCATTTTTTATTGGGTGATCTGATGTGGAATGACCCTCATTACAAACTTCATATGAAGTGTTTTCTTATTTTATGTCAAATCTGACACCTTTATCACCTAATTATACACATCAGTAACAAGACTGAACTATTGTGCTAGGATCCTAGGTTTTTGAAGTACTTGTGAGGTTGGGTTATGGAAATGTCAAAGCAGAGAGTTACTGCGCCTAAAGGACAAACTGATTACTGTGGAATGGATCTTTAAAGAAATAACTAGTTTCTTGTGTCAAATACACACCACCAACAAACTTATGCAGCTGCAGCACGTCCTTTGCTTCCTATAAGAATTATGTGCGACAATATTATATTAAGTGCTGGGTTTACTGCGGCTGGATTTAAACCTATCTTTATTTTATATTATTAATTGTACTATGCTTAGTTTGTTTTATTAAACAAACAGTTTCAACTGTTAAGATTAATTTTATAATATATCCTACACATTTTATACATTAGTTCATACTATCCAATGCTATCAGATACCTTTCTTTTCATCTCCAGAGCTTCTAACAGGCTTTTAAAACCCATATCATCCTTAAAATCTCTCCCTAATCAATCCCTCAGCTTTTCTTCTTCCCTATTTCTTTAGACCCTGTGTCTTCTTCCCCTTCCTTGCCTTCATCAACACCTCCACCTGCTGGTCTTCTTGTACACTATCGCCTTGGACATTTTTGCAGTTCAAGTGTCAACTTTTTTTTTTTAAATTTTTTTTTTTACTTTCCTTTAACATTTCTCTGTTTCTATATTCAGGTAACATGTAATTTCACTACGCAATGATGAAATACATATTTGTATATTAAAATAGTCATGTTCTGATTTGCTTAATTATTTAATAAGTGTCACACCTCGTGGCAAAGGCCGCATTACTTACCCAACCAGAAGACTGCTCACCTCGGTCCTCTCCCTCCGGGCTGTCAGACGGTCACAGCAGCGAGGTCCTCGGCGTTCTCCGGCGTCCTCGTGCAGCGCTGGGCGCCGCCATCTTGGGGAAGTGTCACGACTCCCCGCGGCCAATCCTGAAGCAGGCCCGGGGAGCATGTGACGGACGAGCCAATCAGCTGCAGGGGCGGTCTATTTAAACACGTCAGCCGTAGCTCAGTGCCAGATCTTCGTGACCACAAATCTAGAAGCCTGGCTCCTGTGTTTCTGCTCTGTAGCCGATTCCTGTCTGCTCTACAACCTTCAATCTCCATTGCTTCAAATCTGCGTTTAACCCTCGCTGTTACTACAGCTCATCCCAAGCTTCCAAGCTACAGCCTGCAATCTCCATTGCTTCAAAGCTGCATTTAACCCTCGCTGTTACTACAGCTCATCCCAAGCTTCCAAGCTACAAGCCTGCAAGCTCCATTGCTTCAAATCTGCATTTAACCCTCGCTGTTACTACAGCTCATCCCAAGCTTCCAAGCTACAAGCCTGCAATCTCCATTGCTTCAAAGCTGCATTTAACCCTCGCTGTTACCACAGCTCATCCCAAGCTTCCAAGCTACATACCTACATGCCCCATTGCTTCAAATCTGCATTTAACCCTCGCTGTTACCACAGCTCATCCCAAGCTTCCAAGCTACAAGCCTGCAAGCTCCATTGCTTCAAATCTGCATTTAACCCTCGCTGTTACCACAGCTCATCCCAAGCTTCCAAGCTACAAGCCTGCAAGCTCCATTGCTTCAAATCTGCATTTAACCCTCGCTCCTCCCTGTCTGCCTACCCTACAGTCCCCTGCCTGCCTGTATTGAAGACATCTCCCTGCCTGCCACAGACTTCATCTCTCTACCACCATACAGCATTCACCGGCCTTACCTACATTATTGCTCCACCTATCTTCATCGATCCACTGTACTTACCTGCCTATGCACCAGCAGTATTTAAAACCAGCCAGCTTCATATTTAAAGCCTCTGCTCAACCGCCAACACCCCGTTCAGAACAACTCAGGAACGTGACAATAAGTATCAAATGTTTTCAAACTCTTAAAAAGTCACAGGAAATACCCACAGAAAATATAATAAAAAAAAATAGGCATTATATCAGACACTAGACAAATGACGGTCAAAAAGACGGGAGAAAGTATTCCCCATTTATGTCTCTCCAGCCTCCCAGTATTGCCTATTTAAGTCATTCCAGCATCCAGTAATCCACATCATGTCTCTCCAGCTTCCAGTATTCCCCATCATGTGTCTCCAGCCTGCCCAGTATCCCCCATCATGTCTCCAACTCTTAGTATCTCCTATCATTTATCTGCAGCCTCCCCAGTAGCCCCCCATCATGTGTCTGCAGCATCCCCAGTAACCACTATCCCCATTGTGTGTCTGCAGTCTCCCCTATCATATGTCTGCTGCATCCCCAGTAGCGCTCATTTATGTGTCTCCAGCCTCCCTAGTAATCCCCAGCAGGTGGACAATAGAAAAAGGCCCGTATAAATGACAGGAAAAAGTATTCCCCATTTAGGTCTCTCCAGCAACCTAGTATTGCCCATTCAAGTCATTCCACTATTCTGTATTCCCCATTCATGTGTTGACGACACATATCCCAGTATCCCCCATCATTTGTCTGAAGCCTCCCCAGTAACCCCAATCATGTGTCTGCAGTCCCCCCAGTAGCCCCCATCATGTGTGTGCAGCCTCCCCAGTAGACCCTATCATGTGTGTGAAGCCTCCCCAGTAGCCCCCATCGTGTCTCCAGCCTTTCCAGTATTCCCAATCATGTGTCTCCAGCCTTCCCAGTAGCCCCCATGCATGTGTCTCCAGCCTGCCTAATATTCCCCAGCAAGTGTCTCCGGCTTCCCTATACTTTACTTACCTTTATAGTGCTGCTCCTTCCTCCTGGTGCTGTCCGCAATGCTGATGTGACGGGAGGCTGCGCCAGCGTCACACTCAGAAGATCCTGGTTGACACTAACATTCAGTGTCAGGGCTTAAAGGGGTTTAGATCAGTGGCTTAGCCTAGCAGGGGGTGGAGTGTGAGCCATGGCCTGCTCAAGACTGAGCGCAGCAGTTAAGAGTGAAGGGAGAGACAGAAAGGAGGGACTGATAGGATGGGAAATAGGGATGGAGCGAGTGGGACAGTAATTATTCTGCTTCTCACGGTTGTTGTCCATAGCAACCAGATTTTAGTCCTCAATTTCCATTAAATGTTAAAGAATGTCAACAAAAAAAATCTGATCGGTTGCTATGAGAAGTTTAATAAATCAAGCCTCTTGTGTGGTATGGCCTTATAATTTAGGCCTTTTGGGAACTCACTGGTTAGATTTACTAAAGTTCTCAAACAGAAAAAGAAAAAAAAATGGAGATGTTGCCCATATGTAAATTCACATCGGCATATCCTTACCTTCTATATGATTTAGTGCATGGACACCGGTTATGCATAAATTGTATTATGTAAAATGGCTATTTCTATTCACAATCTAGGTTTAGTGTTTATTTTACTATGGCACCTATTTTTATATAAATCAGTGTTCCCCAACGTCAGTTCTTAAGCACCCCCAAAGTTGGATACACACTGGGGCTTTTTCGAAAGATAATCTTTCCGATCACACAATAAAAAGGCCATTTCACCAGTGTGTACTTTCCAAAGATGCTCAAAACGATCTGTGATCTTTTTGAGCTCCAATATGCCAGATCTAAGATGGAAAGATAACTTTTGCTTTTTGCAAGTATGTACAGTGTTTATTAGGAGCTCTTTGGACAGTACACACTGGAAAGATATCTGGTGAAACGATCTTTTGATTGTGTGATTGGAAAGATTATCTGCTGCACTGCTTATTAGCTCCAGAGGTGGTTCTAATATCACTCGTTCTGTAGGAAGACCTGTAAGTAAGCAACAAGTCTAACATCAGTAGTAGGGAAATTGATGGAAAAACTGTTAAAGGAACAAATTGTACAGTATCTTAAATCCAGTAACTTACAGGATCCCAAGCAGCATATTCACTGGGGGAAGATATCATGTCAAACAAATCTTATTGAATTTTTTGACTGGGATTGTGATTGTAACTTTTTGATGTTTTGCTGTGAAATAGCTGTGTTTGTTTTTCTCATAGCATCCTCCATTTTGTATTTAGTGTTGCTTAGCTGTGGTAATATGGTTCTCCCATCATGTGCCTCCAGTCCCCCTCCAGTACTCCAATCGTGTGCCTCAAGGCTCCAGCCCCCC
>WWET01001387.1:240649-251775 GCA_011038615.1 Limnodynastes dumerilii | reverse complement strand
GCTCTACGTTAATGTGCGTATTTTCTATGGTGCGCATGCGCAGTGCGTACAAAACAGCGATTTTACGTCTCAGCCACGCGTAAATTCGCTCCGAGGCATAGTTCTGGATCAGGCCCAATGTCACTCATGTAAGAGGTACGGATATTGTTAATACATTTTACTAATATTATAAATCTTTATATGCCACACAAGTAGCATATAACATAGACCAGTTTAAGAGTTACTTTGATCGAATTTCGCTACCTAAACTTAATCAGGATGCTGTAAACATGCTGGAGGCTCCGTTTACACTGGAAGAGTTACAGGCCGCTCTTAAATCCTTCCCTTGTCACAAGGCCCTTGGGGTAGACGGATCCCTGTGGAGGTCTATAAAACCTTTTCAGTTTTTTACTCCACGGTTGCTTTCATATTTCAAAAAACTCTACGAATGTGGAGAACTTCTCCCCTCCTTAACAGAGGCTTTGATAGTGGTACTGCTGAAGCCTGATAAGGACCCTCTGAGCCCTGATTCCTACCGTCCTATATGCTTTTTCTCAACAGACGTTAAACTTATGGTCAAAATGCTTGCTATTAGGTTTAATTCTGTAATTTCCCAATATGTCCATCCCGACCAGCCTGGATTCATGCCGGGCAAATCCACCACTGTTAATCTTAGAAGGCTGTTTAGTCACCTCCAGTTACTACATATAGAGACTCCTGGTGCAGAGTGGCGTCTTTGGATGCCGCCAAGACATTTGATTCCGTGGAGTGGGCCTATTTGTGGGAGGTATTGGATAGATTTGGGTTTGGGCCCGGTTTCATCAAATGGATCCAACTTTTATATTCTACACCAGCAGCAAGAATATGTGTCAATTGACATACATCATCTCACTTTACCTTGGGGCGGGGCACGCGTCAAGGCTGCCTGCTGTCACCAGTCCTGTTTGCCCTGGCAATTGAGCCTTTAGCTTGCTGCATATGTTCCCATACAGAAATTAAAGAGCTTGAGGTTGGTGGTGTCACAGACACCATAGCATTATACGCTGATGACATGTTGTTGTTTTTAGCGGATGCTTGTGGTTCACTGAATGGTCTTTTGCAGGTGGTGGATGAGTTCGGTGTGTTTTCAGGTCTAAAAGTTAACTGGGGAAAATCATATATTTAATTTTAGAAATAGGAACGGAGGGCACGTATTCGTTTTATTAGGTGCACGGTGACATTTTTTTTATTTTACACTGTAAAGGACACAATATGCTGCCGGCAGCATGCCATTAACACTTGGCATGCTGTCGCTTATAGTACTATAAGCCAAAACATGCCCTGCAATACATGGCAATGCATGCATGTAATTTAATCTTTTTTTACACAGGTGATGGGGGCTTAACGAAGCAAAGTGAGTGCCCATTTCTATGTAATTGACACACACCCCCATCCGAATTAACTCGGGAGATTTGACAGCAAATCTCTGGCGATTTACTAAATCTTCCCTTAGTAAATTCAGAGATTTGTATGTCACTCATGCAAAAAATTGCCAGAGAGATTTAAACACTGCAGATTTAAATCTCCACTAATCTCTCACGAGTTTGCAGAGATTTTGCATTAGTAAATCCAGTGATTTCAAAATCGCTGGTAAACTACTGCAATCTGTCAATTTTACACAAATCGACCTTAGTAAATGAGGCCCCATGTCTCTTTAAATATTTCCCCTATAAATACATACCTGCAAAGGAAGGCACATGTATGGAGGAAGCTTCCATTAACTATGAAGGGTATGGTAAATCTTGTTAAGATGGTGATCCTCCCAAAATAATTATATGTGCTACAGCACTCCCCGGTATATATTAATAATAAGATCTTTGAAGGAATAAACAGTCTGCTCTCCTCTGTCATTTGGGTGGGACGTAAACCTAAAATTAAGGTGGCCACTTTGTGTCGCTTCAGAGCAACAGGGGGATTGTCTCTTCCCAATATGAGGCTCTATTATGTGGCTGTGCAACTTGTTCATTTGCTTGGATGGCTAGGACCGCATAATTTAGATGTACTAGTCGCAGGATTGGTACATCTATCCCATCCTAATTATAACCCTACACAGGTCTTAGCCAGCTCATTTGTGCAGAAGGGATTGCCCTATAGTGAGACAAGCTGTGTTGGTGTGGCGGTATACCCATGGTCTCATGGGAGGTGTCGGGGTAGATCCTGGGTCACCTCTTTGGTACAATAAATCCTTCCAGGAACTTAGGATATTGAGTCAGGACAATTGGTGGGTGCGGGCAGGGCTCAAATCAATAGGACAGCTCTACTCCTCTGGCATTTTAAAATCCTTTGACCAACTCCAGCAAGAATTGGATAATCCCAGATCAGCTTTCTTTCGATATTTACAACTAAGACACGCCCTGAAGGCACAATTTAGGGAGGAACTGTTGGTTTTGATGTCATCACTAATTCATGCACTACTGGGGTACTCGGCACAGCGCAAAAAGATCTCCTATATATATATAGCACCCTTAATTCAGAGATATATCCTGCTTTAGATCCACTTAAAAGAAAATGGGAAGCTGATCTGGGTCATTTTTCTGATTGGATACAGATGCTGTCTAGTACCAAGGAGGGTATGTATTAGGTTTCAGCAGATACATTTTTAAGTGTTACACCCGTTATATCATTCTCCATTGGGTCTTTTGAAATTTAGGGCACATACTTCCTCGCAATGTCGAAAATGTAGGTCTCTTGAGGCAGGGTTCTGGCATATGTTGTGGGATTGTCCTAAAGTAAAGAGGTTTTGGATTGAAATTTAGGCCTGTGTCCATCACACTGCCAATATGCTTCCCCCACTGGATCCACAGATCTGTTTATTTGGGGTGTCTTTGGATGAACTCGTGGGTAAAGTGCTTACTAAATATGTCCTGGCTGTGTCTGTTTTGGCATTGGTCATAGTGGCTCGCTCTTGGTTGGTTCCTGATCTCCCCTAACATCATAAATTGAGAGCTCTAGTTAATATCACTATACAACATGAAAAATACATATACACACAAAGGAAAGCTTTGCCTAAATTTCATAAAGTCTGGGATAGGTGGCGTGAATCCATGTACACAATCAGTTTGAAGGAGGAGGAATGAGTCCCCCCAGCAGTAGGATAATAATAATGCTTGATTCTTTCTACTATGTGTTTGGAATAATAAAACTTGTGAGGGTTTAAATTTGTTACTTTTCTACGAATGCTATCTGCTATGTTTCAGGGTGATGTGATATAGGCGCACGATCTCCGTATTACCATGTATGTACTAGATACTTTGATGTTTGTTTTACTATTTTGCAATGATGTTTAACCAGGGCTTATCAGCCTGAGTACCTTCAGGGTTGGTGGATGGGAGGGGGGGGTTGTTGTTGTTGCAGATCTGCTGTCCTGCTGGGTGGGAATGTTTTTTTTTTCATTGTCTGTTTTATGTATGTACTGGAAAAAATTCAATAAAAAATGACTGAAAAAAAAAAAAAAAAAAAGTGATGTCTCAATTTCTGGTGTTGTTATTAGGGTGGTGGGGGAGGGGGAAAGGTGGGGGCAGGAACCTGAGATCTATGAAATTGGGCTCTAATTGATGGTGCTTGAGTGGTAATATTGCATATTACTCAATAGAACTAAAGGTAAAAAATCACAGGTCCTTGATGTGGGTTACATACTTGAGGATCAGTAGAGAATAAACAGTAAGGGAATGGTATTAATAATGGGGAAGAAAATTAATATAACTCCAGAAAACATGAAAGTGGGAGCAGGGGTACTAATTTGTTCTGGAGGTTGTGGTGTGGGCTCAATCGTGATAGCGGGCATCATAGTCAATTATTAATATTGGAATACGTGTTCTAAGTTAGGTAAGTATAGGCATAAGGTCCATATCAATGTTAAAGCCCTTAGGTAGGGCGGCCTTCAATAGGTAGATCCACCTTAGTTCTGCTTTATTGATTTGCTTGAGTCTGTCTCCTCCTCTCCAGTCTTTGTTGATTGTCTCTATTCCAGTGAAGTTGAGTCCCGCAGGATCCTGATTATGGACTTTAAGGAAATGGTCCGATAGGCTGTGTGCTGTATGGATATTGCGCATGTGTTCCCCTATACTCTCTCCGACAGTTCTAGTAGTCCTTCCTACGTATTGTAGATTGCACGGACAGGTAAGGAAATACACTACGTATTTGGAGTGGCAGGTGATGGTGCCCTGGATACAATTAGTTTGGCAGGTGATGTTTGAAGTAAAGGAGGTAGTGGGTTTTGTACTGTTATATTTACTGCATCTGATGCATCTGCCGCAGTGGAAAAACCTTCTTTGGAAGTGAGTCATGTGGTAACAGGTTTCTTTATATTGTTCCTAATAAGTTGTTGATGCAAATTGGGTGCTTTTTAAAAAATGATATCTGGTTGGGGTCCTAAAATGTTTGAAAGTGTCTCATCTTTTTATAATAACCCCCCATGAGTATGTTTCGATCTATTTAGCCTCCTTGTTGTATTGCGTAATGAAATAGATCTTGTTCGTGGGTGTGGTTTTCTGATTGTCCTTATATTTAAGAAGACTTTGTGGATAGTGGATTCTGAGTATCCTTTTTCACTAAACTGTTGTGAAAGGTTAATGCTTTGTTCCCTAAAGGTCTCAAAGCGTGTACAGTTGCATCGGATGCGTTTGACATCAACTGGTTTCTGAAAGGTGGCTGGTTCTATTTGATTTTTATTGATATAGATAATCAGGTCAAGGAATTCTACCTTTTCATGGCTGTAGTGAGTCGTAAATTTGAGATTATTTGGGTTATTGTTCAAATAGGTAATACCCTTCCGGATGAAAATTACATCATCTATGTAATGGCGCCAGAGGATCAGCAAAACGGTGGCATGGCCGGTGAGCCAGATGTATTTGTTTTCCCAGCAGCTCATGAAAAGGTTTGCGCAACTAGGTGTGAATCGTGTTCCCATCGCTGTCCCCTGGCGCTGTAGGAAGAACTCCTTCCCATACCAGAAATAATTGTGTTTTGGAATAAATTGGATACCTTGTAGAATGATGTCTGTGATCTAATTGAGGGTCTTCTTCAAGAAAAAACTAAATGCTATCTAACCCTTGTTGGTGATAAATTACAGTATAAAGAGAAGTGATGTCACTGGTGACCAACCACATTTGGTCCTCCAAGCTGATGTCTGGAGGATCTGTGTGGTATCCCTCATACAGGAACGTTGTTGATTGTTGTATTGTTCGAGTAAAGAATATATATACTGGGAAATATTGGTAGTGATAGAATTAATGCCTGAAATAATTGGTCTGCCAGGTGGGTGGGTTCTGTTTTTATGGATCTTGGGCAAAAAATAGAAAACTGGTATTTTGTGATGTGTAATATTGAGATACTCATGTTTTTTATGGGTGAGTTTTCCTGCGCCAAGACCTGTTTTGAGTAATGTTGTCAGTTCAGTCTTAAAGGGTGATGTGGGATCTGAAGGCAGTCTCTGGTATGTCTGAGTATTATTCAGTATTCTGTTCAGTGTGGTAATTGTCATGGTCCATGATAACAATACCAACACGTTCTGTCTAACTTGTTTAGGTCTTCTATGACCAATCGTTCAAACATCTGGATTGAAATTCCCTTCAGGTAACTGGGATTAAATTTGAATGGTGGTTTGAGATCCGAGCGTTTAAAGGGATCGTGATGCTGGATGATGGTCATTTCTGCTGGGGTTCTGAGGAAGTATTTCTTTAAGGTGAGCTTTCTAATATATCTGTGAACATCTAAATACATCTCTAACTTGTTGGGTTTATTATCCGGGGCGAATTTAAGACCCTTGTTTAGAAGAAGTATTGGCTCAAATTGAAGATCCCTATCGGTCCTATTGGGTGCAGGTCTGTGGTGGTGTTTTGCTGTTCTCCTTATTTTGCTGTCCCTTTCGTTTACCTATTCTAGTCTTTTTAGCTTTCTTTTTTGTGTAGGTGTTTTGTGTTGTGGTTGAGTGGTGTGTTTGTCTCGCTGGCCTAGTTCTAAAAAAGCAGCACATGTTTGTGTATTGAGATTATTGGATTGGGAAATG
Source organism: Limnodynastes dumerilii (assembly GCA_011038615.1). Classification (NCBI taxonomy): domain Eukaryota; kingdom Metazoa; phylum Chordata; class Amphibia; order Anura; family Limnodynastidae; genus Limnodynastes; species Limnodynastes dumerilii. The sequence continues at coordinate 245,750 of WWET01001387.1, read as the reverse complement.
GATACTGCAGAGGGGTTAGTTGTAATGGTACTTGGTGACTGCGTTGTCTCAAAGATATCTATGGGAGAATGTGGCTCAGATCGATCTATGGTATTGTTATGGATGTCTGAAAGGGTAGTTGAGGTGTTCTGTGTCCCATCAGATATGTCTGGTTGAAGAAGTTGACTGAGGTCAAGATCCAACCACCCTTTTTCAAAGGATTCTAGGATCTTCATGGTGTAATTGCATTCTTCCTCAGAGTCTTAATAGGAGATTGAGGCTAAAGTATCGTGCAGAACAGAACTGATATTGTGACTGTCAGGAAATGCGACTTGTGTGTTATTATTACTTTGTTGTATGACCTCTTCACCAGTGGTGTGTAGTTTAGACATAAATTGTTAATAAGTGAATCCAAGTTTCTTAAAATCAATGTTACGGTTCATAGTGTGCCAGGGGTGTGCCGTCTGATAATCCGATCGGGTGGTTTGCAATAAAAATTATCGTTTATCGCTAGCGATATCGGACAGTGTGTGGGCATTTCTGATAATCGTAAATTTTTCTGCCGATTTTTCCTAACTTTATCCTCACCCCTGTAGGATGTGGCTATGCTGATGTAGATAACGTTCTTTCTGTTTATCTCTCGTGACCCGTAATGAAAGATGGCGTCTTGTAATGACTACAGAATAAAGTACCTGCATGTCTGGTAAAGAAAGCTATGGGCATATATCAATGTGCAGCTGCGCACGAATGTTCGTCTGCCTACCGTTACCCAAACTACATGTATAACTACCAAAAGACCCAAGATATATATGGATTACCATTAAAGACAGATGAAATAAACAACATGAAAAACCATTACCCAGACTACATGTATAACTAGAAAATGACCCAAGAAATATATATGGTTTACTATTAAAGACATATGAAATAAACAACATGAACTAAATTTTCGACTTTCCATTTCCGTCTAAAATCCTCTAATGCTGCTGTCAATCAAACTCTGACACGGCCCCTTTTGCAAAACATGCAGCGATAATCGCCTAATGTGTGGTCAAGAACGATATCTTCACCACCGACAAAGGCAATGTAAAATCGTGCATTTTTTTTACACTTTTGAAATATCGGAAGAATTATCGCATAGTGTATGGCACCGATGTCGCTACCTGCCGCTAGAGGAAAAATCGGCAGAATTATCAGAAATTTCACGCTGTGACGATAATCGCTCTAGTGTATGGCCAGCTTAAGTGCCTTCTTCTTTTTTATTTCAATAATTTTATTCTCTGCTTTCTGTAGTTTGTCCCTAGTTATTTGTTGTAGTTGGCTATAATTAGCGTCATCCTGGAAAGTAGTGAGTAATTGTTCTGTTTCATTATATTGCTTTTCTAAATTGGTCAATTCCTGGTGATTGTACAAGATGATAAACTGTATAAGTTTCTTGGAACAGTCTTCTAAAATCTTATTCCATTGTTCAGTAAATGACTAGTCGTCTGGACCTGTTTATGACTATTCTTCATATAAAATACAAAGAAGTCAAGAGGCGCATAAAACCAAAAATAATAAATATGTTATAGACTATTCACATTCACACGTAAGTATTTACGCCTGTGGCATAAGTATGTAAAAATACGTGCGCATGATCCAGAATTAGATCCAACAATGAGCAAACCACACCGCTAACATGTAAATATGAAATACATCCACAAATATACGTAACAACGCAGATACATACGTTAGCGTACTAAGGCTGTATGTAACTAAGGATCGCACTTGCGTAAATACAAAAAAAAATACACCAATGTAAATTATAACTACGTAACGGTGGATCACATGTCCGTAAATACATACAACGACCAGCATATCTTCAGCTTTATCTGTGCAGCAGCTTCAGCAGCCGGAATCTTTGGGACAGATTGAATAATCTGCAGGTTTGTAAAAGTGAAGATGTTTCCCATAGCAACCAATCAGATTTTAGCTGACATTCTCTAGTATTGTAAAAGAAAGTTAAAGCTAGAATCTGGTTGCTCTAGGCAACAACTACACTTTTTTAATCCCTCAGTTTAGTAAATCATTGCTAAATTGAATTAACCCTTCAAACTAACTATTTATTATGTGCACAATGCAATGTCAGTTACATTTGTTGTTTTCTGTTTTATCTCATTTAAAATGTGTTTTCTTTTTTGTACATATTACTGTGTGATTTAAATTACCATTCTCATTTTCATCTTATTTCTATAGATTTTAAAAGAAGTATCAATAATAAAGAAAAGACACACACAATTTTAAACAATTTACATTTTTTTTATACAATTTGAAAAGATTAAAAACACAAGAATAACGACAATTCAACAAACAACACTTAAAAATAAAACTATATACAACTATATCCAGTCCTGAACTATGGGCCCCTTCATGTCAGGATTTGCAATTTGATGCACTGGGCCAATTGACCCAGTTGCTGTAGCATCTGCAGCAAGCCCAGGATTTGTGGGAACAGGGGGTCCTGCCTGATATCTTCAGGTTCTCCTGTGGTGGAAAAAACTAAAACATGTTTTCAGTTTCATACATTTGACATGTTATTATTTGCATTGCTATCAACAAAATATAATGAATGTAAATATATCCATCCAATATTGATGATGGAATATATTTGTAAACTTTTTTTTTCACATTGTCATTGGTGTGCAACATTGGGTCTTCTAAATATTAAAACATGCCTGACCTTTTCATGAGGATGTGTTTGTGTATAATGGCATATTACAACATTTCAACCTATACCTCAAATTTTCCCTGCAACAGCAATACATTATGTGAATTTATTATGCAATTCTTGCATTTTCAAACTTACCAACATCCCCTGCTCCCTCCTCATCCTGGACTTTCTGCTCCTCCTCCTCCTCATCCTCCGCCTCCTCCAGATCTTCATCTGCAGCATCCTCCACCGCAACCTGTTGTTGCTCCTCCAGAACCGGCTCTATCTCATGCTCCTCCTCCAACGCCTCTATCTCCTGCTCCTCCTACAACGGGACCATGTGTGGCTCCTCCTCCTCTGGGTCCATCTCTGGATCTGCCTCCAGCTCTGCCTCCTGGCCATGCTGTTCCTCCTCTTCCTCCTCCTCCCTTTGTATTTGCTGGCGCACTTGTTCTGCATGCCAGTGGCGATTTCGCCCTAAAGGAATAAAATAATAAAACAACAAGTTAAAAATGAGGTTAATACATGTATACTAAATTACTTGCTATAAACATTACTCTTTTGCAAATATGGATGTAACATAAGCTTTTTCTTTTTGTTTATAGAAATACTAAAAATTCTATATCAGCCAGTTATAACATTAAAATAATGGCTAGTGCCTGAAAAATGCTGTATGAACCCATCACTTCAAATAGGTTCTAAACTATAGTACTGCCTCCACATTTAGATCAGCAAATATTAGATGCTGGAAATTTAGAGATGGACGCCATTCATGTCCTATTAAATAAAAGCAACACATGATTAAATTAAACTAGAATAGCATTAAACATGATTAATGGAGCTGACATTATACAAATCTGATTTGCTAATTTTACACGAAAAACAAGCACATGTTCATAGAAAATACACATAAACATTGATATTATTATTTAGAAAAAATGTTAGTAAGTACTTACAGCGTTCATGGCGAACAATTGCATGCCGAATCTGGGCCAGCAAATCAGGTTGCCACCTGCGGAGGTCCAACCACCTCCACATTAACTGATCAATCCTCCGCCGTACCCTGCACCGCCATAAGATCCTACCCTGCACCCGCAGGTAGGCTTGCCTAACGGCCACATTATTGCAGGGCAGGGCAGGATCAAATGTGTCCATTTCATGGACAAGGATCATTAGTTAGGGGTTTGCGCGTGCATGATTCAATGATCCAAATCTAAAATGGCAAAATCCAGGGATCAGATATAACACATAATTAGCAGCCATTGGTCAGTTTAACTGTCATGAACTGCTCTTGACTGATCATTGGTGAATCAAAGTCAAGGCCATTTTAGGAAAATCTTTCCACCTGATTATTTAGGTGATGTAAATGTAATTGTAATCCCACATCTTAGCCAACCAATAGGAAGTCCGGTACTGACGTCACGCGTGCATAAACACGCGAGCGTAAGTACTTATGTAATACCCGCAGAACAGGTGGTGGTAACAGGTTCTTGTAAGATTAAATAGGTAAGTATCTTTTTACAGTGATTTGCAGTTCAGTGAAGCAGAGTGTGGAAATAATTTGACACCAGGACAACTGTTTTAAGTTTAAAGAAATTGGTTTACTCAAATTTATGTATTATGAATTTGCAGAAAACTTGCTTTTCAAATGTTATTCCAAAGATATACATATATTTATAACAATATTTAGTAATACAAACAGTTTTCCCATTACATCACGTATAACACATTGGATTTGAGCATATTAGTTAAAACATCAATTGTGAACGTTTATAATCAAAAGCTAGCAACAATGCTTGACTAATGTTATAAGAGATCTGTCCTACTACTAGGAATACAAGTATCAATGTAAATAGCAGTTTTTCTAACTAACTGCCTGGCTCAATCAGATACAAGTTAAAATAACAATTTTCTAAGCAATTATAACCATAAAACAGTTACACATAAATTATGGCAACATTTATCCCCAATTTTACAGATAGCAATATACAGTTCAAATATTATACCTTTTTTTAAGCTTCTAACTAGGAAATTCTAAATAAATAAGTACATATATTGCAATTCCCTTATAATTATTACTTTTCACTAAACTCTTACTGTACTCTGCACGTTTTCCCCTTACTTTAATAACAGTTTTCTCCTTCACTTGCTGCACAGCTAATGTAACACACTGCCTATGACTTTACCGACTACTCCATCAATACGCCAGCAGTTCTATGTAGCTACAGCTTTCGTCTCCTCCCCAAACTGCATCTGCCTCTGACCACCGTGACTCTCACTACCTCACTGAATACTTTAGTACCTGCTGTACCTTTAGCTTCTTTCTTTCAGTCTTTCTCTCTCTCCTTCTCTTCTGATCGCCTACTGTCACTTTCAATCACTTGCTGTCACTTTCTATCGCTTCCTACCTCCTTCTACTGCCACCAACCTCCT
>WWET01001387.1:218718-234419 GCA_011038615.1 Limnodynastes dumerilii | reverse complement strand
GGGATAGATACATATGCAATGTCTTTTTTTATATGGGGGGGGGGTCTGAGAAAGAACTTCAAGATTTTTGTAGTTTACTCCACTTGAATTATTTAAATATTAACTTATCTTTTGAAATTAGTGAGGTTTCGGTTAATTATCTAGACCTCAATATCTATATAGAAGACAACGTTGTGAAGACACAGAACTATATTAAGGTGACCGACACCAATTCACCTCCGGGGAATACCAGGTGTTGTAGGTTAAAAGAAGTCTACATTATGGTTGCCTGCATTCTCTTACGTACGGAGGATTTATGTACTACCTAAAAGGTTGACCGTGAAATATACTTTGATTTTAGCTACCTTTTAAACTGTGTATTATATTACGGTTGGGGTATAAGATATCTTATGAATGGATATTTATATAGTGGAATTGTGGATTGGTGGCTCCATATAGGGAGGGATGTCGTGCGACTCGTACCTATGGTGGGACCACCTCCTAAAACAAACCCTCTATGTTTACTATTATTCATATTTATTGTATTTTAGATTAATTGTATTTATGTGCTAATTATGAACTATATTTATTGATATCTATTGCTTTTTACTATGAATTATCATTGGCCATACAATTCCCCATTGTTTTATGCCTTGAAACTAGATGTATTGATCATGTTCTGTTTGAGAAATATATCCTTGAAAAATAATGCATTATTGATTATTGCCTGAATAGGCAAGGTTTACATATATTGGTATATTTTTAGATTAAACCTTTTTTTATCAGTATAGACACTTTGTTAATAAGCACTTTAATATGCACTTAGATTGTTAATATGCACTTTATTTATGTTTGCACACTTATAACAGAATTGTTATAATATGGGAAACCTATTTATCATCACCTACACTCTTATATAATTGGAATATCAAGTTTTACAGTGTCAAGTAATTCCAGACACTAATACACAGTCTATTAGAACACTAGTATTTATTGTAAAGAATTTACTAATCTATAACACCCAAATATTAAATATAATTATTGTAATTTACACATGTCAGATATATGTATTGTTAATGTTGTTCTTTATATACATTTTTATCTTATTGTGGAAATGGTATTGGTCTCTTATACACATATTTTGAGAATGTTGCAATACTTCTAAATATAATATGATGGAAACATTAGTGTAAACAGCGGCATACAGGGTCCAGTGTTAGCAGTAGGTTTCTAGGACCCAGCGGGAAGAAAATCAACGGAAGGAAACTACTTGTCGGACAACTATAAAAGCAGGACACAAGATGCACCGAGTCACTTTTGAAAAAGGACGGAGCCCGAAACGCGTGTGACCAGCAGTAGGAGAGACTCCTGGACTTCAAACAGCAATCACCGTGTCTGTAGCATGGAAGATCTGAGCACAGCCGTTTAGGATGTCCCAGCTGTTCTCCACACCATCTGACTTCCACTCTTGGACTTTAGGGGTATGCTGGCTTGTTAAGCTTTGGGTTTCATGACACATGTACATATGTTTATATTTTTTAACCTCAGTAAAGATATGTTTTTAGACCCAGTTCAATAGTGGGCTAACTTCCTTTGGTTGCATTTCTACTGGATGGTTATTAATTGTGTCTCTCCCTTTTTTTCACATCCTTTGGATGCCCTTGAGGAAACCTGTATCAACAATAGTTTTTAATATATTTATAGACTTGATTTAGGACCTTTTTAGGATTGTTCCATCCACACTTTTTAAAGACATTTTGAAGCTTTTTTTTTGGACAATTTAGAAATACCACTGTTTAGAGTTGCACAATGTTTTAGGGACCCGTGTATGCCGCTATATGATATTAGGATTCATCATACGTTTTTTCCCCTTTTTAGTCACACCAGCGCTTTTTCTCCTCCCATTTGCCTTTTATTTAGATTGAGGAGGTTGCACTCAGTTCAGTCTGCACAGCACAGATTGAGGGTGTAGGGGACCATGATACCATGGATGCCCCCCCCAGACTATTGAATCCACATTCTGATACAGAGTCAGAGGGCCCGGAAGGTAATTTTTAGAAACAAGATTCTAAACATGTGATAAGCTAAGATTAAAGATTAATTTAACATGTTTACAAGTAATTATCTCAAAATACATTAGCCATGTATTTTTGTGCAAAATTAATTCATAGTTAGATTTATCTGTAATGCATATTAATAATGGTATTAATTATTAATAATGTAATTGTGTGTATGTTAAAATTAAATTATATTTATTCCATTACATTATCATAGCACTGGAGCAGTGTCTGGAAGTGATAGTGATGAACAACAGCAACCACCATGCACCATCACTCCAACAGAGGATGTTGAGGAGGAGGTGGAGGAGGAGGAGGCGGAAAAGCAACAGGATGTTGCTCTTTCACAACCACCATAGCCACAAACTGAGAACAATCAATTGCTTGGAGGAATGCGCCATGATGTGCAGGCACTGTCAACCGATATACGTGCCCTTACTGCAGAGGTTCATGGTCTGAAGGAAATCTTTTCCAAATTTGCGGAGGAAGCAATCCCTTATATGCAATTTAAAAGAGGACAGCCAGGTCCGTCTAATGTAGAGGAAATGCCATCTACGTCTGGCATTTAAAGGCCAGTACCAGCAAAGAGGGCAGCTCCACCATCCCAAAAACCGGAGGGCCATGTTGTACCACCAAAAACAAGATCCAAAGGCAAGGCCCCTGAGCAAACTAAAGGTGGCAAAAAAACAGCCTAGAAAAAATAACATGACAACCAATTAACTAATTTGGTTTTTCAATTACTTATTTTTTTTATTTAATTATAACAATTATGTAAGTGATGCATCACATTTTGATATGTTTGTTTAGCATGATTTGTGCTTTAATAATAAAACCATTTTTAAATTTTAAAACGTGTTATGTTTGTATTTTCAAAAATATTTGTATTTGTGCAGGGGGTGTTTTTTGGCTTAATACACCATAATTTGGCCCTTATAGGCCTATAAATAGTTTGTTGATGTGCGAAAATGTAGGCTTATAAATGTAAAAAAAGGGACCAATATGCTGTAAATGATCCGAAAGGCTATGAGGTTAATCATCATATAAACTTAAATTCCATTGTTGCCCAAGCATCTATTAACTTGCAATAATTCCAACAGGTGCTTCTATGTGGGTCACACCTAAGAAACTTACGCTTTGGAACGTAGGTACACCGAGGCTTGCAACCCTAGCTACCCTCTCTGTTATGCCCAGAGATCCCTGGCTTAAATTTTACTAGCGTAAATACTATTTACGAGTTGACCGGGTAACTGTGGATCCCGTGTAATTAAGTTTTCACACCCTCTAAATTCATTTGCATTACGTGGCACGCCTTTCAAATACGTGAGTTTGGCCCACTCCTTTACATTCGCGTAAGTGGTCAGGTACGTAACCGTGGATTGGGCATATTTATTTCAAGCACGTAAGTACTTTACCCTCGCATGCACATATGCCTGAAACAGGTAGTTACGCTACTGCACGGGCGTAAATACGCTTGCGGACGTTGTTCTGGATCTGGGCCGAAATGTGTAACCCAACTCATATTATCCTATTCAGTTCCATTGACTAGTTTAGAAGTCCTGGAGACAGTGTGCCCAACTTGAATATCCCAAAAACCTCTTGTTTACATAAGACCTTAAAACTTTCCCCCCTCGATGAAATTTAGGGATAAATTCTAGGCCAATAAGTTTAAGAGAAAATGGGTCACTCTGATGGTATTGTTCAAAGTGTCTAGGTACATAGTGATTTTAATCTTCTTCAAGATGTTTCTCCTGTGTTCCAGGAAACGTGTCTTTAGTGATCTTGTCGTTCTCCCTACATATCCCATATTGCAGACAACAAATAGATGACATTCTAAATTACAGTTGATAAACTGATTCGTATAATCTCCTTGCCATTGGAGACTGTTTTCCTTGGGTATTTACCATGCCAGATAAAATATTGAATCACCTTTTGGATATCTGCAAATTATTGATTATAGATTCAAATTGTGAGTTTGCAGTAAATATAGGAAGTGGGACAGGAAATTTATTTTAAGGGTATTGATACATCCATCCCTCCTGAATGTACCACCTGACCAACTTATAGATCTGTTTTAAGCTTTACAAGGAGGGGAAAAAAGTTTAGTTAGAAGAGGCACGTGGTATTAGAAGGGAGGGTCACCCCCAAGTATTTTATCGGTTGCAGCCAATGGGCTGCTTTTAGAAATAGAGACAGCTGAATGTTCTCTTTATTTCGAATATGCAGCCATTTTAGGATTTTTTTTATGAACGGCGAGTGTGCCGATCAGCATACACACCTATTCATTTTCGCAGAACCCACTGCTTAGGAAGGGAGGGTTAGCGCTATAGAAGAGGAGGATTAGGGTCAGGCTGTGGGGAGTGGGGTCTTAAAGTTAGGCTATAGAGAAGGGAGGGTTAGGGTCAGACTGTGGGGAAGGGAGGGTTAGGGTAATGGAAGGGGGTTAGAATTAGGGAAAGGGTTGGGGTTAGTTTTTAGGCTTATCTATCAGAGCACTGTGTTCGGTGTTATGCCTATAGAAATAGGGCCGTTCTTAGGGAGGGCCCACACCCGTATTTTATATGTGATGGGCCATGATATTCAAGGCTTCTGATTTAGAAAAGTTGATTTGAAGCTCAGGTTAGTTAGGGTACTCACAGGATTTGTAAGGATTGCCAAAAGGTCATTGGCAAAGAAGGCAAGCTTGTATCTGGAGCCCATGCCCCAAGTTCAGTAATGCTGAGGTTACCCCTGATCACCCTTCACCAAGGCTTTCATACAAAGAACGTAAAGTAGAGGTGGCAGGGGAAACTCCTGATGGATGCCATTACGGATGATCACAGGCTGGGACTGAATACCATTAATCTTGATGCATGCTGTAGGGGACGAACAGAGTACTAAAATCCTACAGTAGCTTTGCAACACTGGCCGAGATTCACATGAGACAATACATGAACGTCCAGTGCACCCTGTCAAAAGCTTGCTCCACATCAGTAGACTGAAGGATTGCTGGTGTTTTTGTCTGTGAGGCACGATGGTTCAGGTTGATGACTTTTGTAGTATTTTCTCTGGCATTATGATCTGATAAAAAACCCACTTAATCTATATGGATCAAATCTGGGAGAAACAATTTTAATTTGATTACTAACAATTTAGCAAAGGGTTTAGGATCCACATTTAGCAAAGGGAGGTTAGGCGGTAACTGGAGCAAAGGGCTGAATCTTTGCCCTCCCTCTGGATGAATTGAGCCACAGTGATTTGGGGAGGTAGGAGAGGGATTGGTTAAATTATAGTGATGAAGGTACAGAGCAGTCAGTTTATCTCCAGAAGATTTGTAATAACAGTTATTCAATCCATCTGGGCCTGTACTCTTACTGGAGGAGAGGAAAGGATGGAATTAGCAAGTTTCAGTGAACAGGCTTTCTAAAAGCTCTGAGTCGCAGTCAGTCAAGGCTTTAAATTGAATTTTTGCAAGGTATTCTTGAATTTTATTACTGTGTCGGGCAAATTCGGTGGGGCCAGAGGGGCCTCTCAAATTATATAGACTAGTGTAGTATGAGTTGAAGGCTTCAGTTGAAGCAGGCTGTTATTATGCTTCCAGTTCCAGGGCTTTACTTGAGGTTGAGCGAGGGTGACAGAAAGGGAGATGGGAGCATTGTCTGAAGATGTTGAACGATATGCGCCTCATGTATTAGGTGGAGATCTCTATGATTAATAAAGAGGTAATTGATTCTGGAGTAGATGTTAAGTAATATCTATAGTCATGGATGGCACGTCTTACCCGAAGAGTTGTCTAATTGAGGTTTTGTGACCCAGCTGAGATCACCACCCATTATGACTACGCCTTGTTCAAATACAACATCTATATCACGGACTGACTTGGTTGGATATCCGCTTTGAGTTCCTGGGGACGTGATAGGGGTTTAGCGTGGTGTTGGAAGCTGGAGGGTTTGATATATGATTTGCTCATGTGTTAGTGGGCAAAGGGTTAAGATACACAGCCAGGCTTGACTAGACTGGACAAGGCAGACTTGGCTGGACTGGACTAAACAAGCTTGACTGGAATGGACTAGGCAGGCTTGTCTGGACTGAACAAAAGCTTGACTGGACTGAACTTGACCAGGACGAGGACTAACAATCTGTGGGCAGCAGAGGTCTGATGCTAGAGTAATAATCTGCAGACTGTTCACTGCTGGCTGGGATAACAGGCTGATCACTACTGGCTGGATTAGCAGGTTGATAGCTGCAAGCTGAGTTAGCAAGATGAGATAGCAAGCTAGTATGTTTAAATAGAGCACTCTTGACCAGGATTGGATAGCCTGGTCATGTGATTCCTAGAGCTGGACTGATTGGCTTGAAAAGTTCATGTGATAATTCTAGGATGGCAGCAGCCATGTAATAGTCCTGGAAGCATGGCAATGGCCAGAAAGGGCAGCAGACAGATGACAACTGACGCGGTAAGTGCCACGGTTTGTGACAATCTAATTTTTCTAGTTTAAGAAAATATAGACATTTGGACCTCTTTTCTTGGATGTTTAATTGAGATGAATCAGCCATTGGGAAGAATAGAAGTCGGCAGGTCAGCCCAATTATTGTCAAAGCCCACTAAGCAATTAGGAAGGGGGAGGATGGAAAGTCTTCTAGCATCATGGAAGGGAGCATATATGCTCTAGTAAGGAAAAGGTAATAAATATATAGGGGTAGAAACCACATCTGGAATACTGCTAAGTGGTGCAAATCCATTTGTCCCTCCAAGCATCCCAAAAAACGATTCAAAGAGTAAACATTACAAATCTACTAAGGAATGGAAAACAATAACGAAATTGTTGCCTGGACCAATATGCTTCAGGTGTAGCGATTGTGATAAGTAGACCCAAAAAAGGATAAGAATAGACAGCAATATGGCCCAATAGGAGGCAGGCTTGTGATAGTAACCGTGAAAATAACATAATGATAAATACTTCTGATGCAACACTAATTCTAAGACCCGAATCTCGGAGAGGAAAGAGAGTTCAAACTTGCAGCTTAGTAAATGTAGCCCCTGGAGTTTCAGCCCTGTTACATATCTGTGTGTCATCTGCAAAAAGGCATATTTTTTCCCTCGATACCACAGGCAATATCACCTATAAAGATATTAAATAGCACTGGTCCAAGTACAGAAATCTGGTGTACTCCACTGGCTACCTTACCATCCCCAGAATGGATTCCATTTACTACAACCCTCTGCTGTCTATCCAGTAATCTAGATTGTATCCATGCAACTATCTTTAAATCCAATCCCAAAGTTTCCAGTTTATTTAACAGTCTGCAATGTGGCACAGTGTCAAATGCCTTATTATCGGTCCCAACAGGGGGTGGGCCAATAAACGGGACGATTTCCCGCTAGGAATATGTCCTGTTATTGGCACCATACACCTCCGCTGCTGGGACCGATAATGATCCTAGCAGAAGAGGGGGGGCCAGGGCTAGTACTATGCTGCACTGACAACTTTGATACCATCAAAGCTGTCAGAGCAGCATAGCACATAGATATACAGCAGCGGTTATTGCAGGTAGCAATACAGATAAGAATCAGCCGAAGAGGCGCTTCACACAGCGCGGTTTCGGCTGATCCCTGTCTGTACTACTCCTTGCAATAGCCGCTGCTGCTGTATATCTATGCCAGGGCAGCTTTGTACATAGATATACAGCAGCAGCTTTGAAGAATAGGGAGCTTGCTGACTGGCTCCCTTAAAATATCGGGAGCTTGAAATTTAAATCAAACATGTTGAAAGATCAAATAATAGTACCAGAGCGTTTCTGGTGCATTTATTTGGTGTTTCAAAAATTGATCCTGGCCATCAACTACAGCGATTATTTGCCCAATCACCTGATAATCGGCAGATAATCGCTCTAGTGTATGGCCAGCTTTACTAAAATGTAGATAAGCTATTTCTACAGCTCCCCCTTTATTTAATACTTTATTGACCCAGTCAAAAAATTCAATAAGATTTGTTTGACATGATCTTCCCCCAGTGAATCCATGCTGCTTGGGATCCTGTAAGTTACTGGATTTAAGATACTGTACAATTTGTTCCTTTAACAGTGTTTCCATCAATTTCCCTACTACTGATGCTCTACTTCCACTTTTATGCAGAGACGACATTTGCTATTTTGCAGTCTCCTGGAATCACCCCAGTTATTAGTGACTAGTTGAATAATTCAGTTAATGGTTTTGCGAGCACCCCTCTAAGCTCTTTTAGTATCCTAGGAAGTATCCCATCTGGTCCCACTAATTTGCCCACTTTCAGCTTTGAAAGTTCCTTTAATACCTGCTCCTCAGTGAAAGTAGTAGTATTTGCTTCCCTACTACTCCCTGCACTGGCTGCTGCTGCAGATCTCTGTATATGCTGGTCTGACACCTTTGAAGTATACCGTATTTCCCCATGTATAACACGCTCCCTTGTATAAGACGCATCCCGTTTTTGGAGCCTAAATTAAAAAAAAAAAAATTTAAATGTATTCGCACCTTTTTTAGACCAAAAATAGTTCTAAAAACCAGGTGCGTCTTATACAGGGGATGTAAGGCTGAACTTACCTTTTCAGTCCCTCCGGCGGTCCCCCCGGCAGTTTCAGGCTCTCTCCCATGCAGCTCTGACTCAGACTCTCTCCCTCGCGGTGCGCGCTGTACAATGACGTTGAGGTGACCTTAGGTCACGCAACGTCTATGTGCAGCGTGCGACGCGAGGGAGACAGTCTGAGTCACAGCTACGGGGGAGAGAGCCTGAAACTGCTGGAGGGACTACCGGAGAGACAGAAAAGGTAAGTTCAGTGTTGCATCCAATGTATAAGACGCACCTGATTTTTAGACCTATTTTTTGTCTAAAAAAGGTGCGTATTATACATGGGGAAATACGGTACTTTAAAGGTGTTAAAGCAGCATAATACATAGATCTGCCAAAGTATATATATTTTAGCTGTGCCCTGAACTCCCTCCCTCTTCTGCTAGGATTATCAGTCCCAGTAGGAGAGGTGTATGGTGTCAATAACGGGACCTTTTCACTGGCCATAATGGTCCCAGTGTATAGCCAGCTTAAATGACTAGTAAGATATTATAGTGAACATTAGCATATGTAAACATTAAAAACACTGCAATTTGTTAGTGCGGCAGCCAAGAAAACCATCTTACAGGTCTGGAACCAGCAAGTAATACCCACGCTGGAATTATTCAAGGGGAAGATTTTCCACCTATTCCGTATGGATTGGTTGGAGTCATCCTTAGCGAAAGAAACAAAGGTGGAAAGCTTTTTTCAAACTTGGCTAACATATGTGAATACACTATCTCCAGCCATAAGAGACCAGGTGTATAGATGTTTCAAGGACACCATATGGTACGAGCTTAGTGTGTACACAGGGGATATTCCAATCCAACTTATGTAATATTAACTTGTGAAAATTAAACAGTTAACTAAGTTTTACAACGGATTGTTGACAGAATATATATTACTGTATGCAAATATGTCTAGAGTACATTGATGTAGAGATCTAAATGCATTGTGAAATTTAAACACTGAATTGTATGTCCTTTTTGGCTTTTTTCTTTCAAATAAAAAGATATTTTTAAAAAAAACAAAACACTGCAATTTAAACAAGCAAGAAAGCAGTATAAAAGGATAAGAATATCACATAGAGGTCATTACTCTGTAAAGAGGAAAGATAACATGACCAAGTAGCTATCTATGAGATAGTGGGTTATAGACATCTTTTTGCTCCATGGCCCTTCAAGTTCCAGAGGTCCCGGCAGGGATGAAGCTTGGGAAGGTTGCTTTCTTTCTGAAGCACAGAGTTTAACTAGGGCATGGTCTTTGCTAGAGCCCCTGATGGTGGGGATGCTCTGGACTGCAGGACACCTAGCAGGTCGTGGCCCCCGACAGTTAGCTTACAGGAACCTTAGTTAGTTAATATACAGAAGCTGGCGATGATAAAGACAGGGCCAGACAAATGGAGTATGTAAAAAAGATGACTCACCAGTAATAGTGGAGCTAAAACTCACTCAGGGAACTAAGGGTATAGGATAACAACAGCTGTGAGGAGATGGTAACACTCACACAAGTACTTGAAGGTATAGCACAGTATAGCAACAGGTGTGAGGGGATGTAACACTCACACAAGTGCCTGATGGTATAGCACAGTAGAGTTACGGATTTGAGGAGATGATAACACTCACACAAGTGCCTGATGGTATAGTACAATAGAGTAATCTCAGATGTGAGGAGATGGCAACATGCACACTGGTGCCTAGAGATAGCATAGAAAGAATACCAAAATATGCTGGGTAGGAGAGGAAAGGACAGGCAAGGTCAGGCAGGGCAGGTATGGAGACTAGGAGCAGGAGGAGCACAAGGAAGGAGACAGGATAAGATGAGGCTGTCTGGACTAGAGTTGAACACCAAAACTAGCCACTGACAGGAGCTAACAAAACATAGCATATGCTATAACTCCCAGTGTTAGACTGACACTGCTGGCCATGTTATACAGATTGCTGGCCAATGATTGGCCAGCAGCCTACCAGCCCATCTTTCTGGGAAGATCTAATCATGATGGGCAGCGAGATGTTATACAGGTTCAGAGCTGTGCAGCAGCAACTTCCTCTGGGGATTTATCCAAAATGAGTCTGCCATTGCGTAATCCTATATTTCTGTTGAGTCAGTGTACCCCAAAAGTACCACATGCGTCAGTACGCAATTATGCGCAATAGTTAGCCAAAATTACCACAGAGTCGAAGATGCGGTCCAACCCACAAAAGCGTGTTTTATCTCAGCAAGGAAAAGGTTAACAACAAGATGTAGCTTCACACGATACAGCAGCGCGACCAGCTAGCTGGCAAGACTTCAATCCAGATGCCTTCTCAGAGAGAGTGAGTTACAATGTCCATAAGAGTGTCCTTTTAAATCCAACGATGAAAGGGTTCGCCGAACGTCCGCTGATTGGAGAGATCTCAATCCTTCTTCAGTTCCTAGCTCGCCATTGGTCCTGGGGTCTTCCATTGTTCTTCTCCCGGAGGGTCATCAGCATATCACACAGTCACATACATTTCTTATTCTAATACGTCCGTGCAAGTGGTGTGCCGTGGGGAGTGTATTGACCTTACGTGTACGAAAATACGCACCGCTAAAATACGTACACACACACGTAGTTCAGGATCTACCCCATTAATTGTATTAATTAATTGTACAAGTTCTATATGAAAGTGGATTTGTCAGTGTGTTTATTAATGTGTAATTTCGCATATTATGAAAACCCGCGAAAGTGCGAACGCGCACAACAATGCACGCGCATAAGCGATTTCCTGCTCTTTTGCGTGGTTCTTTGTTCACCTACTATGTAAAGATTAATTATTATATTTGCCTTGGATACAATGGCCCTGATTCAGAGATTGAAAATAAGAACTTAAAGTTACACCTGGGCTAAACCATGTTGATTTCATTTGTTGCAACAGTATTATAGTAAAAAGGTGATATTTTCCAGCTCAAGTCTAATTAGCCGTTTAAAAGTGAAGCTGATCAGGTATCTGTGTGCAATAAGTAAAAGCAAAGCATTCTCCCTGCATGCATAGAATAAAATTAACTTGACTCCCCCTTAAATCAACATGGTTTTGCCCAGGTGTTACTTTAAGTTCTTATTTTCAGCCTCTGAATCAGGCCCAATGTTTTTAATACGGTTTCCACATTACACTGGCCTCTAAGTCTGCTCAGGACTTCCTCCATTTGTATAATATAATGAAGGCTGAATGTTACGACTTTGGGCTTTTCTGAGGCAGCAAGGATCTGTGGGCTCTGTAAAATGTAATAGCAGTATTGGTATTGGTGTCCAGAATTTCACAAAATATTTTATTAAGAACATCAATGTGGTTTTGTTGTTGGACGTCTTCTGGAAGACCTCTGATTGGTAAATTGTTCCACCTCCCCCCTATAGTTGAGGTAATCAGTTTTTAATTGCATGGCACAGATGCTGGAGAATTGATGTGCAATGATATCACTAAGAACTGGTTGGTCTGCTGTTGTGTCTTAGCTTTCCTCCATGTCGTCCGCTCACGACACCTGGGATTGGTCTTTCTACAAGTTGGTGACACCCTGGTGAATAGAGTACTGGAGCCGGTGTTCAATATTAGTAAGATCTTTCATGGTCGGTAAGGTCAGACATGGGCCAAAATCTAGCCCACCTCTGTGTGGAATTGGTTCACAAAAGATCTGGGAAAAACCTCAGAGGCCTTGCTGTGTTCTATATCTTCCGAGCAAGCAGAAGAGGAGGGAAAAGGGGGCTCTAGTGCCTTATCTGGCTGGAGTATGTAGAAATGTGCAGAGATCTGTTTGAAGGACACTGTTGAGTTGTGATTATAACTCTTTCTTTTGGAACTAGGGCTTATCTTTCTACATTGAAACAGATTCATAGGGGTGTGGGACGCCACTGCGAATAGCCCATTTTTCAAAAGGTCTGTTTTCTCCCATTCAGTTCTGAACTAGCTGGGAGATCAATTGCTTTTTCCTCACAGAGAAAGAACATGCTGCAACGAATGGTGAGTATGAATGTAACCCCAACTCTTACCCTGACCCTCCCCTTCCATTACCCTAACCCTCCCCTTCCATTACTCTAACCCTCCTTTCTCCGCAGCCTGACCCTAATACTCCCTTCCCTGTAGTCTGACCCTAAGACTCCCCTCCCCACAGCCTGACCCTAAGACTCCCCTCCCCGCTGCCTAAGACTCCCCTCAATGCAGCCTAATCCTAAGACTCATAGAATACAAAAGGCAGAGGAAAATTACAGCGCAATGTCCATACAGTATAGTGCAGTGTGAACAAAATACTGATTACTCTTTAAAGTTTCTGAGAATGTTGAAAAACCTTATTCACAACCTTCTGCTGTCCTAACCCTTCCTCTATTGTCGGCCAGTAATGGAAATTCTTTCTTTTCCTTCCCTTTATCATAGAAAACATTAGCAGAGAAAGCAGCCGCCCAGTCGGGTAATAATCAGCCTTTCTATCGATATCGTGCTCACCTTTCAAGTGTCTTGCTACTCAGCATATCAACATTCAACTTCTGAATGGTATGGGACTTCTTTTCAGATATCATAAAAAACATTTGACCACCACTGTAGTGTGGAATTATAGGGTGCTACACAGGCAGCTCACCAAATATTCCACTCACCTCCCATGTGTCTTGTGCATTTACATGTAGTGAATAGTAATCTCCATTGCTGTATTTCCTCAGTGTGTCCAGTTTTGCCCCTGATTTTACCACAGACTTCACACACAAATTCTTAAATTTCCAATACTTAAATATTCAAGTATGTGGAAGCCAAGTCCTTACTGTACAATTTATATGTCTATGCCCACTCCCTTGCGGATCTCATAAGCATGAGGGATAGACACGCCCCCCCATGTGGGGACCAGATATCCTCACGGAATGCAGCATTGCGCAGCAGCATTCCGATGGAGGGATATTAGTACTGCGCATGCAGTACTCCTCTGTGAATACGGCCCAGATACATGTTTCATGCCAAGTGCCCTAAAAAACCTGCATCTGTACGGCGTATACGCAATCTATGTAACAAAATGTTACATAAATAGCGTAAAAAGGTTACTACGCATGTGTAGTAGCTCTAAACATAAAAGTACGCTCATAAAATGAAAAATGCGTGACTGAGAATCCGGTCCTGAATCACTAGGGGCCGGGTTCATAGATAAAAAAAAAACGAGATTCCCGTGCGTATATATAAAAACACTTAAACAGAGCATACGCAGAACACTAAACTACATACCAAAACTAAGAAAAAACGATTCACAAACAAGAACGGCGATTTGCAAATGATTCATACATGCAAACGGCCTGACTAGGGGGGCAAGGTTCTTAATGCAAATGAGCAGCATACAAGTTACTAATGTACAGTATGGGCGTTCCTCGACGCTTAAGAATGATTCACAGTTAAGAAGAGCTTGCGTAGAGTAAGATACGCACAGAAAAAGATGAGCGCCCCCTACCATTCTTAAGTTGACATCCGCATGGTTAACAGAGAGGAAAAGCCTAATGCTTTTATGTTTGTTTAACACACAGCTGTATGATTATAATGAATGCATGTGTGTACTTTGATTGAAACAGTTTATCTTTCTGCTGTTATGTTACCATTTTGTGTTTTATTTTAAATTTTGAAGGTAATCATTATTTACATTTGTTTACAGTTCGTGCATCATTTCATTTTTTGTTGTAAACATTTTTTAAACATTCATTTTTTTTCATTAAACTTGTAGCATGTTTGCATTGTTTGTGTGAGACCTTGAGATACAAATTTTGTTTAGGTCTAATTTGTGTAGATATTTATTATTTTGATATATATGTTATAACAACTTTCAAAGCTGAATGGTTCTTTATTAATCCTTCAATAAGTATTTATGATTATAGTATTTTCTATATTTTAACATATTGCAATTTTTATTCAATTATTTCGTTATTTTTGTTAATTATAAAATAAAGAAAGCTGAAGAAAAACAAACTGCTTCTTAATTGAAACAATTAATGTGTTGCTTTGCTTAGCCATGAATCATGAGGACATTAAAGATCCTAAATATATGCACGATTCTTAGTTGGGAAACCAAGCCGTTTAAGTATAAGAACCTAGAGATAAGAACGTTCTTGACTCCTAAGGGGTGTGATTAGCATTTTTCTTTAGGATCTGTGAATTGTTCGTACTTATCTTTGCGTGCGTAAATTTAGGAACGTTCCTATATTTTTCTCTTAAGTGGGAATCAGACCCTAGGTCCAAAAAAACAAAATAATAAAAAATGTAATGAACAGATCACTCAGCCCTGTTAATAATACAGGACCAGATCCAGATCCAGATAAGAGAGGAAAGTTACACCTGGGCAAAAACATGTTTATTTCAGGGGAAGCCAAATTAACTGTATTTTTTGCATGCATATGTTTGCTTTTGCTTACTACACAGATTGGAAACGCCACCTCTTAACTGTAATACTGTTTGCAACAGTTTAAATATAATTTCCCTGAAATTAACCTGGTTTTGCCCAGGAGTAAATTTCCTCTCTTATTTTCAAACTCTGGATCTGGTGCACAGTCCTCAATTTCCCCAGTCCATATTAAGGGCCTTATTCACTAAGGACGATATTTTCGTGCCAAATCGCATCGCGGGGCATCGCGGCGATATTGACGCGAAAATATTTTTTTTGGGCCAAATTCACTAACACGCGATATTGATGTGATTTTTTCAAACACAGGCGATGTGCCGCCATGTTTTTAGGGCTTAATCGCGGTGATTTTAATAAAAAATTCACCGCGATTAGCCCTTTAACTAATGGCGGCATATCGCGTGTATTAAAAAAATCCAAAGTTCTGCATGTCTGCAAAGTGCAGGCATGCTGTAGTCATTGAATTACAAGGATCAGCAAAGGTGATCGTTGTAATTCTTTGGTTACAGCATGGATACAATTGTATCAATGCTGAACTGCGTGTCGCGTCTGTGTAAAAAAAAAAAAAAAATTACATAAATAAATAAACCCTTTAAACATTAAATAAAGTGTTACATATGTAAATAAAATAGTCATCCTAGCTAACATTAACCCCTACATGTATGCACTTACCTTAGGAGGTCATCTCTCCTAATCTAAGTGTGTAAAAAAAAATGTGACATGTGTATAATAT
>WWET01001387.1:194630-212970 GCA_011038615.1 Limnodynastes dumerilii | reverse complement strand
ATAGTCACTTATACTCTATATATATATATATATATATATATATATATATATATATATATATAGGTCTATGATGGCTCTTTCCTAAGACCACTGCTAACAAGATTAGTTTCAATTCTTCTGAAGTCAAGACAAGACCATAGTCATCTCAGGTAGACTTATGGTGAAGCCACACTAGGACAAATCTAGATTGCTGCAATTTTACTGCTTGTAATTGATAATGATTGCAGATGATCAAATATTTTCTCAATATAATCAAAAATTCTAAAGTAATATATAGGTCTATGATGGCTCTTTCCTAAGACCACTGCTAACAAGATTAGTTTCAATTCTTCTGAAGTCTTTTCAAGACCATAGTCATCTCAGGTAGACTTATGGTGAAGCCACACTAGGACAAATCTAGATTGCTGCAATTTTACTGCTTGTAATTGATAATGATTGCAGATGATCAAATATTTTCTCAATATAATCAAAAAGAAAATTCTAAAGTAATGTTCTACAGATATCTAAAAATAAAGAACCGGATGCAGATTTACTACAAAGGGGTCATTTTCCAATTGCTATTAATGGAAAACATCCCCTTTTGGCAAGCAGCATATACGTGAGCTCTGCAGTACCAAGATGGATCTGGATCTAGAATTTCATCCTGGTAAATATGCCAACAGTTTGGCAGGACAGTGCAGGAAGCTACGCAGGAAGAGACGCTAATGTTCTGTGGTGGTGGGCATTTTCAAATTGTGCAGAACTGCTATCAGATATTTTCATAATCCACATTTCTGCACCATTCCCATTTTATGTGGGGACAGTGGGTGAGTTATCATAACTCTGTATGAGCGAGGAGGGGACATTAATCTGAATTCAGATAAACAGATTTGTGGCTCTGGGAAATGGAAGCGACCAGTCCTGGATCCACCATTATCATTTTAATAAATATGATTACTGGTTAATGCTTTTATTGGTTAATGCTGCAAAAAAACAAACCTTTTTTTACTCTCCTGTGTTTTAACGTGTTTATCTGAAGATCAAATTCTCCATTCTACCTTTTCCATCCGGCCCTATATTATTATATTAGTAGGTTATCTAGACATTATTATTTCTATGTTGGATGTTGTAACATTTTTTTTTACTTATTTATTTTAAAAAATCTATTAATATAAAAAAATGTTTTAAGGGTTTTGTGCTTTTTTCCTTTTATCTCTTTTAGATGTTCAGTTTTTATATAGGAAAATATAAAAAAAATATTCTTCTGGTATCCATCATGGCCTTGGTTAATTGTTTATTTTTGTGTGTTATAGCTTGTAACACTTGTGTCAACCATTACTAAAAAAAAAAAATAACATAAAAAAATTGAACACTCTCCACCACTACTTTAGTTCCAAACTATATTTCTGCTGTACACACTCCTTATCAAGTAATCACTTTAAAATCCCTTCATTTCCTTACAAGACCATTTTCCATTCAGCTCCAGGAGTATCTCAGTGACAGTCAGATATAGGTCCTCTACACCATGTTGCCAAACCAAAGGAAATTTATGACACTTGAATTCTATTTACATTTTTTGCATTTATTGTTTAACATCCTGGTTTATACCTGCCTCTCCAGAAGGTGGGGCCCTGAAGTACCCTTCGAACCCTTGACAAAGCTGGGGCAAAACGCGCGTCGGGTGTGTCTGGTAAGGGGTAAACGAGGTGCACCTTGTTCTCCACCTTGTGGTGTGCTCACCGTTACTTTATTTTCAGGATTTTCCACCCTCCTTCCTACTTTCATTTAGTGTGATCTGGGCACGTTTATTTAGGGAGGGGTAGATAACCCCACACAGGAGAGAAGTTCCACCATGGGGCGGCAGGCAGAGCTTTAGGGGCAGTCTCTCTCCTTCTATCAGAGCAGGGAAGCCTTTTCCCACTGCAGCCTTGCATTATTAGCCATTTCAATTCATTTTTTATTGCAACATTATATTAATACATTATGTGATTATTTTGTCTTTTTGCATATCTTGCCTGTATCAGGGTGTGGGATCACCCCCCTTTTATATTTCGTCTTTTAATTAATTTGTAATGTATTAATTGAACCAATATCAATGATTAATACTTAACTTACTTGAAGTGGGTGTGCACCCTAAACAGTTTTCTTGTGAGTTCTGGTATCACCGTGTATATATATGGGGCTCTGAAGTAGTAAAGCCCCCCAGTTGCATACTGGAACATCTTTGGGAGTTCATTAATATTATACCTCAGTCAAAATATATTAGATACTATGAAGGATATTCAAGTAGAGAAAAATTTACTTGTACCTTATACCCATCTATTATTGTAGCAGCTAAGTGACAAAAACTAGACAACTGCCATATTTGTGAGTTTGCAGGCTGTGAGATGAAATCAAATATCTCCCCATGAATTAAACAATATATTTTTTAAGTAGTAACTATAAAGAAAAAAATTCTGTTGATAAAAGGAGTATTAAAAAATCAACTTGTTTCAGATGATAGCAGGACAAAGGGACTCAGTGATTTCTAGAACATAAAGCCATGTTGCTTTCTATAAGTCAGTTTATTTTTGGATTCTGAAAGGGATTCAGTCAGCTTTCTGCAAGGCATAAGAACAATCCATTATTGGCGTGGAACCTTCTTGGGCAGTCTTTGGTAAATAAAATAAGTGTAGTTTAAATAATATCTTAATTTACTACTAAGAATCTATGCCACATATATTGGTTATATCAGAAGGGAACCACCATACTGCCTTAAGCAGGGCACACACTGGGCTTTTCAGCAGATAATCTTTCAAATCACACAATTAAATCATTAGACCCGGGTTGAAGACCCTTTCATACTGAGCCTTGACGTAGAACTACAAGCACCAGCATACCCATGGATGCCAGGGCATGCTGGCACTTGAAGAACCAAAAGCACCAACATGCCCTGCCAGCTAGGGCCATATTTGCCATAAAAATGCCCCCATAGGGAACACAATATAGTTGTACTGTCATTGGGGTATATTTATACCCTTTGCCAGCCTGGGAAATATCATGTTTTAAATTCAAAGGTGCGTGTTTCAAAATAAACATGCACCTCTGCATAGCACGTTTTAGCGGATCCACATTGTGCATCTGCTAAAACGCTGGATCAGCTCCAATAGCTAATATTTAAATAGCGTTAAGCAAACTAATACCAACGCCCACTTTGCCACCCTAACCGTCCAAAATGTTATTGTGACAGGCAAACAGCATATGTGTCACTTGTGAGTGAACACCCTCTGTTGGTTCCAAGCATCATATTAGTGGTCCAAGGTCATTTAATCCATGCAAAACTACATGTATTTATTCAAAATGATAAAATATGGTGCCTGTGCCCACTTTGCCACTCTGTCTGATTCCCAAAACCTTGTTAGGCCACACAAATTGCAAGTGTATCACATGTAAGTGACCTTTGTTTTGTTGCCAAATGTCAAATATATGGTCCAAAGCTATGTAACCCTTGCAAAACTAGAGCTACTTATTAAAAATGATCAAATATGATGTGTGTGGCTGCTTTGCCACCCAAACCCTATTTCATGTCTTATACATTTTTGGTCCACACAAATTGCTAGTGTCAAATAAGTGGGCCACACAGCTCCCTTTATCACCAAATTTCATGCACAAAAGTTGTTTGGCCAAGCAAAATGCATGTGGGCGACTTGAAGGTAACCATCCTTATAACAATACAATATAGTGCCTGTGACCTTTTTGTCACTCTGATGCCCAAAACTATGTTGGCACACAAGTGGCAAAGGGCCTGATTCAATTGAGCGCAAAGTGTATTTTTTCCGCGTATTTCCCATATTTAGCATATATTTTTTAACTAAACTTTTTTGGTCCCGATTCAATTCCGCCTTTTTCTGCAGTCTATTTTTGACATTCAAGTGCAGAAGGTCCTAAACAGATTATTACAGACATAAAAAGTTACAGTGACGGCAGGGCTGGTTATGGGAAGTGATTGTGCTGACATTGTTAATGCATGGATATAAAGATACAGAAATACACGCGGGTATATTATAACGGGAGGGAAGCACAAACATGAGCACTAACAAATACGCTCATGGTCCAATTAATGCGCGTTGGAGGCAGGTGGACATTTCTAATTGAATCTCACTTATTTTTTCGTGCAAAGGGTACATATTTAAAAAGCAAAAAAAAATACGTGCTCAATTGAATTAGGCCCAAAGTGTCAAATTTGTGGCCCAGGGCTCTGTAACCCTTGCAAAACGAGTTACTTCTGCAAAATAAATAAATAAATAAAAAAACAAACAAACAAACAAACCCTGTGCCCACATTGCCACTTTATTTCATACCCAAAACCTTAAAGGGCCAGGTAAAATGCATGGTTCCAAATGTTAAATCGGTAACCCTTGTAAAACTAAAGCTACTTATTAAATATGATGAAATATAGCACATGTGCCCACTTTCCCTCCCTATTTCATGAGAACCTTGTTAGGCTAATCAAAATACAATTGACATTTGTGTAAGGGTTGCTCTGTTTTGTTTCTTTAATCACAGTGATCCAAATTGATTTAAATTGCCTTATAATAACATGTTCTGAATAAGCTGCTGGAGCATGAATATGAAATAAATAAGAAGCTAACTTCATCCTGGTGCAGAGCATAGAAAGAGTTAACTGCAGCAGAGCATTATTTGTCAGGAGGCTGCTAGGGATGGGCGGAGCGTGGCTGGTGACGTCAGCTGGAAGGCTGTGCAGCCTGCTTCCCTCCCCCCTTCGTCGGATAGAGCTGGTTGGGACACTGGGAGCTTCCGCTTTCCCCTGGAGCTTGGAGGGGAGAAAAGAATAAGAAGCCGAGTCCAGCGGCCGCAACCTGGGTCAATGTGTGATTGCTGACACCCCCGGATCATGGCAATCCTGAGGCTCGTATTCCTGCTCTCCTGGGCGGCCAGTTCGGGAGGTGAGCTAAAGGGAGGGAGACTATGGGGCTGCTCCAGTGTTCTAGCAGCCCTGCTATCCCAGGAGGGGGAATGGGAGGGGGATGCGAGGCTGAGCTGACAGTACACAAATACAGCATGTGTCTTTATGGCCAGTGTCAGGCTCTCCTCTTCCACTCCTGAGATCACAGCCATCTTACCGCCATACATTACTTTGCCAAGTGCAGCAGGGCACATGGCCAGTCTGGCACTGCCTGCTGCTTAGTGCTGTGCCCTAGCTACGCTCTTGTTTACATTCATTTATTCTACAATCCTGCTCTTCTCTTATTACTGTCCTGTGTGACTTATTTTTATTGCACCTATGTGATCTATTATATCTGTTGTGTGTTGTTGTGATTTAGCCTCTGGACACCTCTTTGTTGTTTTGCACCTGGTTGTGTCATAATTACTTGGAATTTTATGTAACGCATTAAGCTGTCATTCTTTTACTAGGTTTCCCACGCTGATGCTAAGCTGCTTAGCCCAGCCCTGGTTCTGTTTATTTCTAATTTATCATACCCACAGATGCACTTTTTGTGTTTATGCTGCAGATTGTGTGTTTTAGAATTGTGTTGCTATCTGCTTATCCTTATTTGTGGGGTCACTTAAGTAGCATTTACTTATATAAAATAGCACCTTATTGTGCTTTTGTATATTCTGCATTAGATATAATTGGATGAATTATGGATTTTTATAAATGTCAAATTCTTTGTGCCTTGGGTTAAGATGTACTGTCTGGCTGGGAGCTTCCAGTACGCTGTTGGCAGGCTCCTGTGATATGTCAGGAGAGGACAACCTGCTTCAGTGTAGGAGAGAATTGCTGCAGACTTCCCAGCACCCACCTCTGTAGGCGGTTGTGGGGGAGAATAAAGAAAGATGGAGTGTTTTAGGCATTGAAAGACCTGGAGACAGTGGATCTTCTGGATATGTTGTGGTTTTGTTGCTGATATCCCTCCTCCTCTTTCTCACACTGTCACAAGCAAGCTGGGATTCAAGTTTAACCCCTCGTAGTCCTTTTCCATGCTTCATCTGCCTTAGCTAGCATAAGATCTAGGTAGAATGTTGTGTACATTGTGTCGACAGTCCATGCTAGTAAGCTGGCTGAATGCGTTTAAACAAGTGTTGTCCTTATTTCCTATCAACTATGGTGTGATGTATCCATTTTAATGGTCTCTGGCTTAATTTAGTACAGTACTCAGTTTGTAAAAACCTTTTATTTATCCCATATTGTTATGTTGATAAAGAAATCTTGGTAAAACTAGTGTCCAAAAACAAAAGCAGTGCTGGTATGTGAAACTGTCTGGCTCCTCTGACTGTATAAGTCTGTTATTTTCCAGCGCTCTTTCTGCTGCAGTCAGTGTAATGATGTCATATTTTATTATTTACGTGCAATATGTTTAGCTTGTTGTTTTTGCTAAAACACAACTATGTTAATCAGAATTTGTTTTAGCCTTAACTGCATTGACAGTAAAGCATTAATTTGTGGAATCAACTGAACCCATGGCCTTGGGAATTGATAGTACAGGAATTGCTTTGTTTTGTCACTGATACTCCTAAATACAGCAGATGTTTCCTGATTTTTGTTTTTTTAAGCCAGTGGTACAAAAATTGCCCCCATCCCCCCTTAACAGTTCAGCCATTGTTTTGCATATCTATTCATACATTGTTATGTATATAAGCTTTAATCTTGCATCAGGTGATGGTCATTTGGTCTATTCACTCCCTTAGTGGCGTTTGTTTCCACAGGAGTGTTTTCTTTAGTGAAAGAACCACTACTGTTTTGCTTTTCTTGAGAATTTAAGGTCTGCATTTTTTTTGTCATATCCTTCCTTTTTGTTCACAATGAAAATAATTTCATGTATTGCAAACTATTTTTATAATGGAAAAATTGTTTTGTAACACTTGCTGTTTTGTACTTAAGTGGCTTAAAATGTGCAAGCATAAGGATCTGACCAACTTTGTGAAGGCCAAAGGGCTAGACAACTGACTAAGAACATCTCCAAAATGGCAGGTGCTTGAGGTCTACAAAAAGCGGTCCAAAAAAATACATCTGGTACACTAGTGACAGGATCATTGGTGCCTAAGGCTCATTGCTACGAGTGTGTGGAGTGAAAGCTAGCCCATCTGGTCCAATCACATAGAAGAGGTACTGTAGCACAATTTGCTGTCTGATAGAAATGTATCAGCCCACACAGTGCATCAAACCTTACTGTCTTTCGTTCATAGTGCTGACCCTTGTCTACTCTGGGCGTGTCGGTCTGAACCATGGAGCAAGTGGCTTTGTCTGATAAATAACACTTCCTTTTACATCACAAGGATGGCCTTTTGTGTGTGTGTGTCCTTTACCTGCTGAAGTGATTGCACTAGGGGTAGAATCCAAGCCTGTAGAAGCAGGGTGATCTGGGAAATCTTGAGTCATTGAATTCATGTGGATGTTATTTTAACACTATGAAGTACTTAAACATTGTGGTAGACCACGTACACTCCTTCATGGCAATAATATTACTAAAGAGTGACCTCTTTTTAATCAGGATTCAAAAATTGGTTTTAGGAACATGACCGAGTTCAAGGTGTTGACTTGACCTCCAAATTCCACATATCTCCATCTAATCAGTCATCTGTGGGATATGCTGGAAAACAAGTTAAAACCATGAAGGACCCAGGTGTGGTTTGCCGGTAAGAATTGCTTATTTTCGACACATCATATTCTGGCACTGCTGCAGCGACATTGGTAATTTTTCTACTGCTCCAGAGAAGCTGGAGCATGGACACCTCAATAATCGGGATCCCGTTACTCTAACTCTGAGCATTTTAACCTATCCCTCCCCTTCTTTTAGCTTAACCTTAGCCCACAGCCTAACCTTCCCTTTCTATGAGCCTAACCTTCCCCAGCCTGCCGCAGCCAGTCCCTGTAACCCGCCATAGCGGGTTTACAAACTAGGTCGAAATAGGGCTTGTTCCCAATTGGATTATTCATAGTCTGCATAATTTTAGCATGTGAATAAGCACATGACTGTATCAATGTCGAAATAGAGCTAATCACATCGGCAACCTGCAACGTAAAGGATCTGTTGCTAACATCTTTTGTCCCAGAAACCACAGGACACCTTGAGAGGTCTTGTGGTGGCCATGCCATAACAAGTAAGAGCTGTGTTGGCGGCACAAGGGAGAAGTTAACTTACAATTTGACAAATTATGGAGGTCCACAAGCTGCCTATGCTTGGCATAGATTATGGCTGTCCCCGCAGAGTGCTCCTTATTTAGTTATGGGAAAATATATGAGCAGACTTTGAGAGTTGTCAGACAAATGTTGATTTGGCCTTTAATGAGCAAGGCAGAAAATTCCAGCACTGGCTGCTTGGCATCTGGATCAATAAATGAATTCATTGTAAATGATGAGCAAGTTAAGAGTGACAAAGATGTGCACTCACCTATTTCTTCCACCAAATTCTTCATTGGTCATTGAGCGAAGCAGTAAATTTCGGTAATGTCTGGAATGAGTAAAGTTTATTGCTTTGTGTGTAAATGTTTGTTGCCATGCAGTGGGAGTTAGATCACTATTATTGCTGAGCTGAATAAAGCACTAAACTCAATCTTAATGATGCATAGTTTACGGCATTGTGTGTTTTACTCCTGGCGCACAAAATGGCATGCGGGATGTGTGTCACATTTAGTGTTCGTTATGATTGCTTAGTCTGTTATGTGTACACATCTATTCTGATAAGGTTTTCATAAGGGTTCATCGGAAAAGTGCATTAGAAAAACATAGGGGTAAACAAAATTCACAAAGTGAAACTTCACGGTGGTTATGCTCACAAGCTTATGAATATATGTATGTGTTTGTGTGTGTGTGTGTGTATTTAATACAAATACATTTTTCTTATTAAATATGTACAAAATACCCTGGCTGATCAGGCAGGGCTGGCTCTTTGGGGGTTGAATGGGGCATAGCTGATAAATTGCTACATACATAACCACAGTTATTCCACCAAGTTCTGTATGTTTTCACAGCATTTTTGGTGCCCTGTTGAAATGAAAAATGTCATCAAATTATGCATGTAACGTCTATAAAGAGCTGATGTTGGAGGCAGTGCCACTCCTAGGGTGTTTCCCTCAGGGGGAATCCTTGCAAGCTTCAGTTTCGGAGTTGCAGCTGCGGCTATGTCTGTGATCCTGCTTGTCAGTACTAACAGCGGCTTCGGCTAACCCTTGCTGATGCTGCTGCTGCTACTACTACTCGGAAGCATCATAGACAAAGCTAGTGATTTACTATAGCAGAAAGCAGCGGCTCTGTGAATGAATCTGGTGGGGACCCCCCATAGTTATTTATAAACAAATAATCTACTGCTGCAATGACTTACCTGTGATGGAGGAAGAGGAGGCCCTATGAGTAGGTTTTGCCCTGACCCCTCCACCACGATAGGCAGCCCTGGTTGTGGATGTGCCTTATCACAGTGTTGTGCACAACAAAATCCTTATTCTGGTTTGCTCTTTCAGCAGATTTCTCTACTTTTAGTAAAGGGCAGGCACGAAGAAGCACCAGTTATAGAAACTGCATAGGGCTCTGGTCTCTCTAATTATTATTTATTATATTAAACTTTACTCTTGTTTTTTCTTGGCTAACTGGTTGATCCTACATTATTATTACACTTCCCTTAACCCCCACACACATATAAATAAATAGTATTATACTTGGAAGCCATGTAAGAGTGAGGGTCCCCGCTTAGAACGGGTCTATTTTGAGAGGGCCGTTGATTGCTTATGCCACCGAACACGGTGCTCCGATAGGTAAGTGTAAAACACTTCCCCAACCCTTCCTTTAATTCTAACCCTCCCCTTCCATATCTCTAACCTTCCCTTCTCCCTAGCCTAACCCTAAGACCCCCTCCATGCCAGTCTTCCCCTTCTATGGCCCTAATCCTCCCTTCCTAAGAGCCTAACCCCTCCCAAGACTAAAAGTCCCCGGAGTCACCTCTCCGGAGCTAGTGGTGGGTCTGCTGTGAAAATCAATGGATGACCATGTCGATCATACAAAAAATCTAAAATGGCTGCTATTCGAAATAGAGACAGCCGGAAAAAAAACAACCTTTAGTCTATATCTATTTCCAAAGGCAGACCTTCGGACCGGGGACCCCGGACTCCATGCAATCACTGAGGCCTCTATAGGGAAATGAACAATACACTGTGGTCATCCTGTACTTTGAGGTCTTGGAATAGATTGATCTATGTTGTCATTCCTAGCTACTTCCCCAAGCTCAAAGGGACTTTCCTAATTCTATTCTATGTCACTCTTCTTTCATGCAGCCAAGCACTCCTGAAGGTTTGTAAATGTGACAAAATCGTTCCTTCCTCCTCTAGACTGATGACTGGTACTGTCACAAAGCTGTGCCCCTGACACAATGCATTGCTGTGAAAACGCATCACTTCTCTGGCTTGTTTTCTCACAAGGCATCTTAGGATAGGAGGGGCCAGGGGCTTATCACATGGTCATTTTATATTCCCTTTTGCTCTCAATAGTCAAATAAAAATATGTTGCTGCTATACCAAACAAGCTGAAAGTTTTTCTTGTTCAGTCCTAAAGCAATCCCATAATCTTGATGGTTGGAATTTGTAAACAATGGGTGATAACGCCTTATTGGAGTGGGATTGAAAAGGCTGGAGTTATTAGGCTGTACATAATGCATGGAGACCTGTGTCTGTGTGCTTACTGAGACCTTTTGTGATCATGCTTCTAAAGGACAATGTCCACATGTGCATCATTCATTAACTTAGAGCAATCATGTGGGAAGTAGGAAAATACATTTCAGATATCTGACCGCATTTAGGAAAATCCTGAGACTGATCAAGGTGCCCAGTTTATTTATAATGGCTTTCAGTAAATTGAATGAGTTATAGAAGTAAATGAGAAGCCACAGATAAGTTATTCAGTATTGGGGACAGTCTCCAGCAGTTCAGATTAGGGAAGTGAGGGAATGTTGACATGACACAGGAAGGGTGTGGACACCAAGTTCACATGAAATTCTGTCTTTATTATAAAGCTGGCCATACACTATTATTATCTATTGGGCAAATAATCACTGTAGTTAATGGCCAATATAAATTTTTCAAATGCCGAATAAATGCACCAGAAACACTCTGGTACAAGCTGAATGGCTCTCTATTCCTGAAAGGTGCTGCTGCATATCTATGTACAAAGCTGCTCTAAAGTATACCTTCAAAGCTGACAGAGCAGCATACATAGATACATACAGAGTACATAGATATAAAGCAGCGTCTATTGTAGGGAGTAGTACAGACAGGGATCAGCCAAAGCTGCGGCTTTATGCGCCAAGGTAAGCAAAACAATTAACCATGGTTCTGAGGCAGCTGTAAGTAAAGAGGACAAAAGTAAGGACCACGAAGACTTCACTTTATGCTCCAATCCCTCCCGCAGATTAACCCTAAATCTCCCATTCTACGCTGGATCCCCTCCCCACAGCGAAACCCTAAGACTCCCCTTCTACACTAACATGTCCGGTTGGGTGCTGCGGTGGGTCTTCCTTTGGATGCTGTGCTGGGTGCTGAAAGCTAATGAATGGGTAAGTTGGGGAGAAATAAATTTGGCATACTTACCCATTCATTATTAAAACTTTCTAATTAGGCAGATTTTTTTTTAAAAAAAGACAGCTGACAATTCACTGTCAGCTGTCTGTAATTCAAAAATCAGATTTTCATATCGGCGGTGGAACCTGTATTGTGCGTATACGCCACCAAAAAGGAAGCACTGTTTGTGCGTATACGCCAACAAAAAGGGAATCATTGTCTTTTTTTTTTTTTTTTTTTTTTTTTTTTCCTTAACTTTTGCTAACTCCTTGGGAAATATTCAGATCTTAAAATTGACCCCACAGAAAATATTTCTTGCATTTGCATCAACTGGGTGCATGTGTAATTAATTTTAACATTAATCTTGACAAATTCCTTTGTTTTCCTGTAAGTGTATATCCTGTACTGGACACCATGCTCTCAGTGTAACAGTCCCAATGCAGTGCGTAATATAATCACTCATGGCATTCAGTTTTTCTTTCTTTCTTTCTTTAAAAAATAAATGTTTTAGTATAATTTTTTCTGTTTTGGTATCATTTTTGCTTTATTTAATTCTTCCAGGAAACACCTTTAATACTGGTCTTAAATATGCATATTCATTGGAAAGTGTAACCCATATATAGTTTTATCATTGACTAGTCATTTCCTGTGTGGCAATAATGAGTTGCATTGCTGTAGGCATTTTGTTGCATCACAGCATGTAGCAAATTGAGATGTAAGTTTTTCTTGTTGTCTTTATGTTGTTTTATGATAACTGGTAATTATTGCTTATTCTTTTCCTTTCCATGACTAGCTAAAATGCACTGAAAGTATTACTTTTAAACAGTCCTTTCTTTATGATGTACAGCACGGTAACTTGCTTGGTTATATATGTCTAACAACTCTGTTGTTTAAAATGTAGTCTAAAGATGGGTGTACACTTTTAGTTACATCTTGTGAAATCTGTAGTAATGCTTCTAACCCAGTGTTTCCCAACCTTGGTCCTCAGGGACCCCTAACAGTGCTTTCCAGGTCTCACTGCTGGAGCACAGGTGTGTTTATTACTAAGTGTCACATTTTAAAAGCTGCACAGGTGGTAATCATTATATCACTTGTGATTCTTTAAGGAAAC
This sequence comes from Limnodynastes dumerilii, assembly GCA_011038615.1. Lineage (NCBI taxonomy): Eukaryota > Metazoa > Chordata > Amphibia > Anura > Limnodynastidae > Limnodynastes > Limnodynastes dumerilii. Next base: position 200,336 of record WWET01001387.1, on the reverse strand, counting down.
CTTGAAAATATGGACTCTTAGGGGTCCCTGAGGACCGAGGTTGGGAAACACTGTTCTAACCTGACCTGCAACACGATACCACACATACACCCTGCTCTCTCTTTCTGTGGATTCTTACCAGTGTGTACTGTCCCACAATGCTGCTGGATTGTCAGAAACTGCATGGCATCTTGTGCTTTAATTCTTTTGAGCTCCTAATTTTTGCGGTCACTGGTGTCCAGATGTCTGAAAACTTTACTGTGTACTTATCACACTGTTCAGAGCAACCATTCCCAATCACATTTCTGCATAGGGTGTCCTTGTGGGCAGTGATGGCGTTAACACCTGTGTGGGCGTCTATGACGTCTGAGAAATCCCGGACACACTTTAATATTTGTTCCATGTGTATAGATACGCATGGGACTTTTTGCAGTCTTTCCCTCTGGCAATTCACAAATCCTTTACTGACAAGCTGTCTGTAAAGACTTTGGACTGGATTCACAACTACATCTTTTGGTAAGGTACGTTCCGATTTGTAAGTGCAGCGCTTTGCACACGTGGTAAATATTTAACGCTATCAATGTAGCGTTTTATTACGTAGATTGCGTACATGCGGTCTTAGCAGACCACATGTACGCAATCTATGTAACAGAACGCTACGTAGATTGCTTTAAATATTTGCTATGCGTTAAGCTTTGTTTATCATATTAAAAACCACTTTTGTTTCCACCTTTTAAACATACAGTGTGCAAAATCAATAACCCAACACCGATATATACACGCATGTGATAAAAATGTTAAAAGCCACTTACCCCATGTCTGGCACCATGTTGTAACCTCCGCATCAGAAAGTCTGGGAGTTTTGCACTCTGTATGTGTTTGACCCCCTATGAAAACCTTTTTTGAGGTTGAAACATTGGGATAAACTATAATGTATAATAAATGAAAAGTTTTGCTAACAAGCCTTGTGAGCGTCTTATTGGCCTTTCTATTCTGTTTTTGATGTTTAAGATGCACCCCAGGCCAGTTATCTCATTTTGAGGAGTGACCGTATGAGTATCCAGTGTTTTTTGTCTATCAATCTATCTAAATACATAAATGTGTGTTTGTGTGTGGGCTGGCATACTCTGTTGCCAGCTTGGTATTGCAGAATGACCAAATACATGGATGCAAATAGAGTGACACTCAAATTATTAGAGTAAAGCACTAGGAGTCCAGGGCTTCCAACGTTTTCAGTTTTCATTATTAAATCTTTGCCATTAAAACTGAAACGCCGGAAGCCCTGAATTCCTAGCACTTTACTCTAATAACTCAAAGTATCACTCTTTTTGTGTGTGTATATAATATTTGTGCGTGCGTGTCCCTCAGACCTCTAATGTACCCTACCATTCAATTTTCAGTTAGACGTGATGTTCCTCTATCTAAAGAGGAGCATGTAATTTGGTACATAAATAAAATGGTAAAGTGACATATTATGTCCAAATCTTGGCATTGAGGCAGGGAAACAATCATATTTATTTCTTAGAAACGGTGAGTTTGGAACAGCATAGACAACTTTACCATTTAATTTAATTACTAATAATAATATACTTTTCTTTCTCTAAAAATACTCCTTAAATTTTTACTCTGGAAAAAAATATGTAGAGCGACGACTGCTTGTGGGTGTGCATATCACTGCAGCAATGGCTTATGGGAACAATTTGTAAAATGAGCTACAGGGAACTAGAGAGCAGTGTACGAATGCATTGTTAAGCAGGGCTTATGTCACATCATGAGTTAAATGTTTAGTGTGCACCCAGCCCTCTCCAAGCATATTTAGCCTGTGCTAATATAACATAAGGATAGCAATCTTATCCTCCTTGCAATTACAGAAACTTGGCTCACTGAATCAGACACTGCCACTTTAACGTGGTGGAGGATTCTTTACTCATGCCTCTGGGCCTGGAGACAAACGGGGAGGTGGAGTTGGACTGTTTCTTTCCCGACATTGCACATTAACAGTCCTACCAATCACTTTCACTTTCTTTTACATCCTCTGAAGTACACGCTGTACGCATCTTCGGCACCCACACAATATCTAGCTCTAAGATTTACAATTCTGCGATAGCTTCTCACACCCATAGAAATCTTAATGCCATTAATTTTGACCAACTTAATCTGTGCAGTCTCTAACTTCCATTCTCCTGATTTAGAAGTATCACACCTCAACCAAACCCTTGCAACTGTCCTTGACCAAGCTACCCCTTATGTACCACGGCGACTTCAAAGTCAGCCGTGGCACACAAATGACACACACAACCTTAAAAAATGCTCCTATAAAGCAGAACTTCACTGATGCAAATCTCGCTCTACTGATGACTTTTTAACATAAAAACACTTATCACACTTAGAACTACCCTGGTCTATGCCAAACAATCCTACTTTCAACACCCTTCCTCCACCCTCTAACACTGTCATTCCATCTCACAAATGAAGAGGAAGTATCTGTTCTTTTCTTATCTTTCTACTCTACCTGCCCTCTTGATCCAGAACCCTCACAATTAAGTCGATGTCTATCTTCTGCTTATTCCAACCTTAACTACAATCTGTAATCTTTGTTAAGACTGGTGTCTTCCCCTCTTTATTCAATCATGCACTGATTAGTCCAATTCTGAAAGAAACAAAACTCTGACTCAAATTCTCCCTCAAATTATCGTCCCATTTCCCAGCTCCCATGTTCCTCAAGGCTGCTAAAAAGACTTGCCTACACTCGCCTCATCACGTAACTTCCTCACACAATCTCTCCAGGCTTTCCTCAACATTCCACTGAAATGGCAGTGACCAAGGTGGTCAGTGATTTAATCACTGCTAATGCTAAAGGTCCCTACTCTCTTCTAACTCTCCTGGATCTTTCTGCTGCTTTTGACACTGTTGACCACTCTCTTCTCATACAGATGTTACAATCACTAGGTATTCAGGACACAGCCCTTTTCTGGTTCACATCCTACCCCTCTATTCTCTCTGTGATCTCGTTTATGAATCTACATCTGTCCATCCACTATCTGTTGGAGTACCTCAAAGCTCAGTAATGGATCCATTACTCCTTCCTACATTATTACTTGGACAACTCTGTTTTCAATATCATCTCTATGCAGATGATACACAAATTTATCTATTCACCCCTGATCTGTCACCAACTGTGCTAGCCCGCGTAACTGAATGTCTTTCTGTCATTGCATCTTGGATATCCTTCTACCATCCCATACTCAATCTTTCAAAAACAGAGATATTAATATATCCTCCTACGCATTAAGCTCGCTTCCTAGGTGTTACACCTGACTTTGAACTGTCCTTTGTTCCCCACTTAAAATCTATTTCTATATACACCTAAAAAACATCTCCAGAATATGAAAATATCTCTCGCAAGACACTGCTAAAACTCTCCCGTGTTGATTACTGCAATGCTCTTCTTATTGGACTCCCATAATACAAAGTTTACCCCTCTACAGTTGATATTGCATGCAGCAGCAAGACTGATTTTCCTTGCAAAGGTCTCTACACTGGTTGCCTGTTTACAGAATCAAATTCAAAATCCTTGTACTAACCTATAAAGCCATAAACAACGCTGCACCTGCATTCATATCCTAACTTGTCTTAAGATAAATACCTGCTCGCTCTCTCCGATCATCACAAGATCTACAACTCTCTCCTGCACTTCACAAATGCTCTGATTCCAGGTTACAGGACTTCTTGGCTGCACCTACTCTCTGGAATAAACTTCCTCTCGCATTAAGACTATCCTACTCTCTCTCTTTCAAACGCTCTCTTAAAACTCACCTCTTCATACAAGCATTTTAAATTCCATTATTAACACAATCCTGCACGCACTCTTTCTATTCTAAAATGTCCTCATCTCTGTTACTAACACTGACTGGATCATACAGAACACTGAGCACTTTTACCATACACCCTGGCTGGTCCATTTTGTGATATATAGCACTTGCCCTTATGTGTCAAACCCACTGTCCTATAGAGTGAAAGTTTGTGATCAGGGCCCTCTTACCCACCCAGTTTGTTTGTTATTACCCAGTCTTGTTTATACTAATTATTAAAAATTGTAAAGTGCTATGTAATCTGCTGACGCTACATGAAAAACCCCTGAAAAATAAGGGTATTTAATTAACAAAACAAGTTTTCAGTTATGATGTATTTTAAATCCTTCATCTTCTAGACAGAACCCTGTATAAAGTGTATGCCATGTTTGACTTTAGATAATCACCTGTAGTGACAGGTGATTTTCTTTCCTCGCTGCTTAGGGTACACAACATGCTTGAAACGGCCACCCTATATTGTTTTTATGTTGTTAATGTTTTTTTTTTTTGCATCCTCATGATCAACTGCATGTCAATACACAGTCATTACACTTCTGTATGTTAGGACATGTAAGTAATTTCACTTTAAATGTACAGTAACTTAAATTAAGTCAGTCTGTTGAGCATTTCTTCCCATGTATTGAGCGTTCTCTTATATATTATTAATTGTGAAACTACACATGTCAATAAGCGTTGACCCAATCCGTGTGACTGGTGACATTCATAACCTAGATCTTTCATGCTAGTTACACTGCTCTGCTATGGATGCTGAGTGCTTATAGCAAATTCTTTTGAGGAAAAAATAATCTGTCTAAAAATGTTTTAGGCTTTCTAATTGTGTTTTAGGCAGGGCAAAGTAGTTGGTCTTTTGATTAAATGCTGAAAGTAGTATATTAATTACAAGCACCCAAATTAACAAATGGTTGATCTTTATATTCTTTTGCAACTTGTCATTTGCTAAATGTGTGATTAAAAAAATATTTGTGTTCTTGTTGAAATACAAACACAGAAAGCACATGTCCCCTGAAACTGGATGGTCATTTGCCTGCATGAACAGCATAATAAAGCAAGGCCAGAGACTGAATTGGATTATTCTATATTGAACAGTGTTTATTTGTCTGTGACTAATGAGCCTGCGATTTGCTTCTTTATTTGAATAAAAAAAAAAAAAGTCTTGGTTTGTCTCCGCTCCTCCTCTTGTGGATAGAAGTGAGTGGCATGTTATGTGTTATATGTAGATAAGAAGTTTGTGTGAAGTTTGTACCTGCCAGGAGATTTCCATTGTGCGTGTAAACTGCTGCTGATTAGCGTATTCATCCCTTATAAAGGTAGAATGAGTCATCTGGTCAGTAAGAAAACACACTTTGACAACTCCCACGCATGCTACAATATGGAATTTAAGAACACACTAAACCCTTCAAGGCTGATGTAGACAGACCATGAAATGCAGTCACCATACAAATATTACAAATATTATTTTTCTTTCTAATAGTTAGTTAATCCACATAGTAGAAGCATAGGCCTTCTAAGGATGCCTCTTCAGCAGGTCTACACAATTCTTCCCACCCCTAGTTAGTGAGTAATCAATGTAGTTAGTCCTAGTTGCTAGGGAGATTCTTGAAGGATTACATCAATCATTGAGGGATTAATGCTGCATAGATCATTATAATAATCAGTGTAGAGAATGAATACAAGTAGAAAAGGTTAACCCTGCAGGTTTTGTATGTGGCAGTTTTAAATTAATAAACAGTTTCCATAAATGAATGAATGCTGCACTCCCAGTAACACAACAGAGAATCTTATACTTCTAGTGTTGATTCAGTTACTTGGTACAAAGTGTGTTTTAGATAGATAGATAGAGATAGAGATAATATAT